>VIAB01032928.1:0-11404 GCA_009801035.1 Oophaga pumilio | reverse complement strand
CCCAGTGATCGGTGCTCATAGCAAGTGATCATTTCTGCTACATGAAGCAGGGCTGCAGCACTGCTCTATGTAGCACAAGCAATTGGATGATCGCATGGAGACTATTGAAGCAAGTAAAAAATAAAAAAGTTTTTCAAAAAATATAAAAGTTTAAATCACTCCCCATTCAAAATAAAACAATAAGAACAAAATATACAGATATTTGATATTGCTGCATTCAGAATCGCCTGATATATCAATATATAAAAATAATTAATCCAATCGGTAAACGACGTAGCGAGAAAAAAAATCAAAACAAAAGAATTATGTTTTTTTGGTTGCTGCAACATTGCAATAAAATGCAATAACAGGCGATCAAAAGATCGTATACCCATCAAAATGGTATCAATAAAAACGTCAGATCGGCATGCAAAAATAAGCCCTCACTCGGCCCCAGATCCCAAACAATAGAGACGCCACAGGTCTCAGAAAATAACTTTTTTTTTTTTTTTACAAACTTTTGATTTTTTTTCACCACTTAAATAAAAAAAAACCTAGATATGTCTGGTGTCTGTGAACTCATAATGAATGCCAATCAAAAGTACAACTCGTCCCGCAATAATCAAGACCTCGAATGGCCATATTGACGAAAAAGTAGAAAAATTATGGTTGTGGGAAGAAGGGGAGCAAAAATGGAAACGCAAAAACGGAAATATATCTCTTCCTTAAAGGGTTAAGGTGCCTAAATATTAGAAAACCCCAAAATAAGATGACATTTTAAAAACTGTACTGCTCAATGTATTCAAAACTGCATTTAAGAAGTTTGTTAACCCTTCAAATGCTTCAGAAAATTTATAGCAATGTGAAAGAAAATAATGAAAAAATGTTTTTTTAATAAAATGTTGCTTTAGCCCCAAACTTTTCATTGACTGACACCTCTTTGGTAATGAGGATGTACACAGTCAAAGTTTGTCCTCAGCTAATTGTTAACAAAACCAAAGGAAAAAGCAATGTGTGCATATACCCTAATGAAAATAAATAAGTAAAAAAGCAAGTACATTAAATAATTAACATAGGGTACTTAGTAAACACTGTTTTGATCAAAAAAGTATAAAGCTGTCCCACCACGGCAAGATGTACCCACTTGAGACAGTAACTACACTCTCTAACGATAAAACCTACCTGGTGTGAATAGTGACAGAGAGTCTGGGTCCCAAATGGACACCCAGCTTCAGAGGGACTGTATATGAACTACACAGCTCAGTAGAAAGGAGGCCACATCCTATTTGTAATGAATACAAAAATACTAAAGAAAAGCAAAAAAAAAACTAAACTGAAGTAGACTTGAATGACATGCAAGATTTAGAAGTGTGTTCACACTGGCCATAAAAGAAAACAAAACCAAAGGAAAAAGCAATGTGTGCATATACCCTAATCAAAATAATACACTCTAGTATTTTTTGTATCTTCCTTATCCTACAACTCCAAACAGTTATTCAACACTTTTAACTGCCTCCTCCACCCACCACTGCCCCCTTCGACTGCCTTCATCTTTGATGAGGACTTTGCCACACACTTCAAAAATAAAACCTACAATTCAAGGCAAGTTTTTTTTGTTCGACCACAACAATCCCTTTCTATACCAGACCAATGCCCTTTCCCCATCATTGAAGGAGATGTTACTCATCTCCTCTCCAAATCACACCTCACCACTTGTACACTTGACCTCAACCCATCCCACCTCCTCCCCAACTTCACCACCCCCTTTACCAGACCTAACCTACATGTTCAACCTATTACTAACTTTTGGTACTTTCTCTTCTGCTTTAACACATACCAAAATCATGCCTATCCTCAAAAAGCCATCCTTCGGCCCTACCGATATGTTCAGCTATTGCCCCGTATTGCTGCTCCCATTCGTTTCCAAACTCCTTGAACAGCATGTCCACGCTGAACTTTCCACCTACCTCTCATCTAACTCTATCTTCGACAACCTACAATCTGGCTTCCATCTCCCACCATTCCACTGGAACTGCCCTGACCAAAAATACTAATGACTTAGTTACTGCCAAAGCTAACAGAGAATTCTCTATGCTCCTCCTCATTGGTGTCAAAGACCTTGCCCTAGCCTGGATCTCCCCATACCTTTCTAAACACATTTAGCGTCTCCCACTCTCACTCCCACAATACCTCCTCATCTTGCCCTCTCTCTGTTTAAGTCCCTCAAGGCTTTGTCCTAGGACCCCTACACTTCTCCATCTATACCCTTGGCCTGGGACAACTCTTAAAGTTCCATGGCTTCCAGTTACCACCTATATGCTGATGACACTGAAAGCTACCTCTTTCATCATCTCTGTACTGTGCAGAATGTCTATCAGCCATATGCTCCTTCTTCTATTCTTGCTTCTTCAAAATCAATGTGGACAAATTTGAACAATTCTCCTTCTCTCGTATCTTCCCTACCTGATCTATCTATCTATCACAATAAATTACATCAAGCTTCTTCCTGTACCAGAAATCCGCTGCCTCGGAGTAATCCTCGTCTTTGTCCTGTCCATCAAATCTCACATGCAAGCTCTTGCCACTTCTTGTCACCTTCAGCTAAAAAATATTTACAGAATCCATCCTTTTACTCAACCATCAATCTTCTAAAATGCTTGAGCATGCTCTTATCATCTCCTACCTGGACTACTGCAACATACTCCTCTGTGGCCTACCTGCTAACACTGTTGTACCTCTCCAGTCCATCCTTAACTTTGCTGCCCATCTAATTCATCTCTTCTGTCGCTACTCCTCTGCTTCTCCCCTCTGAAAATCCCTTAATTGGCTCCCAATTCCCCAGCACATCCAGTTCAAACAATTAACACTGACCTATAAAGCAATCCATAACCTGTTTCCTCCATATATATCTGAACTAACCTCCTGATATTTTCCCTCACGTAATCTCCCGTCCCCCCAAGACCTCCTTCCCTCCTCATTTATTCATTCCTCACCCAACCACTTCCAAACTCCTACCGAATATCCGCTATCCTCTGGAATTGTGTCTCAACACGTCCGATTATCCACCACATTCGGATCCTTCAGACGGAACTTGGAAAGCTACCTCTTCAAGAAAGCTTACAGCCTGCAATGACCATGCTGCCACCTCAACACCACCAGAGCTATTGCAACCCCTCAACTTACTGTCTCCTTCCCCATCATCCTGTAGAATGTAAGTCCACAAGGGTAGAGTACTCTGCCCTCTGTACCAGTCCATCATTGTTAGTTTGTTTATTGTACGTGATATCTGCATTTTGTATGTAACCCCTTCTCATGTATCACACCATGGAATCAATGGTGCTTTATAAATAAATAATAATAATAATTACTTTCTATGCACACTCCATGTCTGCTCTCCATCAAATAACCTGCTTTAATTACTTATTCACAGTGGGGGATGCAGGCAATGATCCAATGACACCAGACTTTGACCTTTATCACTCATAACTCCATTTATGACTTCCTGTTACACCTTGCTTATAATATAGCCTAACAGGCCACCATGCTTGTCAGACCTTGAGGTTATTAATACTGTCAGCTCCCCAAAATTGCATTACAAAGGTGCAAATGGAGTTAAAGAGGGAGCCCCCTCCTACTCTCGACCTTCTAAATGCAGTCATCACTATTGATCATGGCGTTTAGAGGGTTAAAAAGCCTGGGGTGGTGCTGGCTTCATCACTGACTTTGGCAGAAGTAGCTTGGTTATCAATTTAGAAGAGCTTCTGGCGGTGATTGAGCGGCACAGCTTCTCTACCCACATAAACTTCATTGTGGAGAAGCTGAAAAAATAAATTGGGCAATATTGTCTTGCTCGGGTGAAACAATCAGGATCCACGATAAAGAAATGCAATTTATTGTCGATACATTCCAAAGTATAACACAATTCTTCCTCAGGACAAACCACAGCACAGAAATTAAACCACTTTTTATCCTTGCTATAATATCTCATAATCACCATGACTTTCCTGATCATGACGTACAAATACGTCAAAAGTAGAGAAAGGGTTAAAGTATAGTTACCCTCTAAGTAGGTCTCCTACAATGCAAATATTAAACAGAAGAGGCTACAGTTCCTTTTATGGTTCCATTTGTGATAGCGCTTTATTTTCTATCTGAAAGTGAGGAAAATTTGAATGAAACCACTAATAGGATAAAACAAGCGAGAAACAGTTCAAAAGGTGCTTGCTTGTTAGTCTGCCGAGCTTCCACCATTTTCCATAATAATTTGGCCTTTAGAGACATCATTCAGTGTGCATCTATGGGGTCTGGTTATCAAAGTAAGAAGCTGAATTCTCAGAAAACTATAATTTCTGTTGGACTCTGTGAGTTGTGAGCAGTGATTAGTGAGGGGAGGAAGAGAAAAAAATGTTTGATCTTGTAAAGTTTGTTGTTTAAATGGAATCATTTCATTTAACTTCTTCACCTTTTCAGATGCCTTTGGTCACATCGTTCTCTACAATTCGTGATGTATGGAAGACGCTGAAAATAAAAATGTAGCGCTCTAATGAACATTTGTAAAAAGATGAAGGTGAATCAAAGACTTTCTGTAAATGTGGTAGCATATTTCATTAGCACCTAAGACAAAGGCTGCATAATATAAATGATGAAAGTAATTAAAAAAATACAAAAGAATAATAAGATGTTATTATATAAAAGGTCCAATTTTCTGTGCTGATTCATTTCTTAATGTATCTTTGTAGAGTTCATAGCTCTATCTTACTGATATACAAATCCAAATTATCTGCATGGAAATAAAGGATACAATTATTTCTGTTATCAACTACCACAAGAGGGAGCAATAGAGCTAACTGCATACTGTTTATACAATTAACTACATAATAAAACAGTATGTGGTAAACTCAGAAGCTATGAATTACAGATGAAGACAGGTAGAATTTAATCTCTTAACGCTATGTGTACGGTGGATATGAGATTAAATCCTGTATATAAGTTTTTAGCATGTTGATTGAGAGGAGCAGATCTTTTGAAATTTGAATTCATTGACTTTGCCAAATTTTTCACAAAAATTTGACTTGTACCAAATAAATTAGTGCGAGTCTCAATACCAGAAATCTTGTAATTGCTCAGAATAAACATGTGGAGGAATGTAGAGAGAGCGAACCCCACTGATTATAAGAACTTACACACTACAGGTGGGAGAAAGAGGGAGAGAGGACCCTGCAAAGCTCTTATGATCTTCAGGCTCTTATACTAAACAGCTTTGCAACACTTTCAATTCTCTACTCTGTCCCCCAGCACCTACTCCCTCTCCTCTTATTTCCGCTGAAGACTTTGCCTCTTTCTTTAAGCAGAAGATAGATATGATCAGAGATAGCTTTGGCCCGCAGCCCCCAATGCCCTTCTCAGCTGCTCAGCCCTGCTCTTCCAAAACCAGCTTTCCACCATGACAGAAGATCAGCTCTCCACCCTTCTGTCACGATCACATCTCACTACTTGCACGCTTGACCCGCTCCCATCCCACCTCATCCCTAACCTCGCCACAGTCTTCACCCCTACTCTAACACACCTCTTCAACATCTCACTTACAAATAGTGTCTTCCCCTCATCCTTCAAACATGCCTTAATCACATCAATCCTCAAAAAACCCTCCCTCGACCCATCCTCTGTGTCTAGCTATTGCCCTATATCTCTTCTCCCTTATGCCTCAAAACTACTGGAACAGCATGTCCATCTTGAACTGTCCTCCCACCTCTCCTCTTGCTCCCTCTTTGACTGCTTACAATCTGACTTCTGACCACATCACTCAGCTGAAACTGCCCTAACTAAAGTCACCAACGACCTACTAACCGCTAAGAGCAAGCAACACTGCTCTGTCCTCTTCCTCCTGGACTTGTCTTCTGCCTATGACACTGTGGACCACTCCCTCTTGCAGCAGATTCTCTCATCTCTTGGCATCACAGACTTGGCCCTATCCTGGATCTCGTCATATCTAACAGACCGAACATTCTGTGTCTCCCTCTCCAACACCACCTCCTCACCTCGGCCCCTGTCTGTCGCTGTTCCCCAAGGCTCAGTTCGGCATCGGGACTGTGAGCAGAGACAGGCCCATGGGCTCCGTTAAGTTTAAGGCCGCGCTCGTGCATAAAGGCATTGGCTGCATACAGAACCTGGGGCTGTGGTCTTCTTTGCTGACCAGTGTACCAGACACCTCACTTGATACCGGGACTTCTGCAGCACCTGCAAATTTGGCTGCATGAGTTTATGGACCAAGGGCCCAACGGGTGAGACCAGAGACTGCCCGTTGCCACCAGAAGCTGGACCGGGAGCTGAGGATCCCCATCGGAGGACACCACGCCGGCCGCTACTAGGACTACAACCCTAACCAGATCATTTGTGGCTGAGGAAAATAAGGACAAGGTAAATTTGCTAATTTTACCATTTTCTTTTGTATATTCCTCGTTTAACTGTTTCTCACTGCGAGGAGTGCCTTTGCTGTTAATTAAATTATTAACCCTTGTTCTGCCTTCTTTGCGTCACTGCATCTTGCAACATACTTACATTTGGCATAGTCGTCAGGATCCAGTCAATGGGTGCTGAGGCGGCAGATCATGCAGTCGTGGGTGCCCCATGGGCCAGCTTGCCGCTGGGGGCCATGCTCAACCATCTTCCAAAGTCTACAGGGAGCAATTCACTGCTGTGGGACTGGACTGAGCGGGTCAAAGGCATGCTAAGAATGCACCCCAGACTCCTGCCATGCAGGCAGAGATTGTAGTGATGGTCCTGGACGGGGAAGCTAGATGCTCTGTCATGTTTTGGCTCCCGCATGAGCGGAACACATTCATCAAGGTGTAGCAAATCTTGGAAGAGATGCATAGGGACCCCACAGATGTCGGTGACTTGCAGATGCGCTTGTTTAGCCATGTCCACGGGGAAGGGGGCGTCCTTGAACCAATATATGAATGCGTTGCAATGGATCCACGCAGCGATTGCTAAGCAGGATGATGTGGGCATGGGGCCTTCTGACGTGATTTTGAGAGACCAACTGGTAGCAGGCCTCAGGGATGCGCTGCTTAAGCAGGCCTTGCAGGAGCACTTGCATGCTAATCCACGCATGTCTTTCTTAGAAATCAGGGCAGAGAAGCTTGCAGGGGATGGCAGCCTCGGCAGGGAAGGTCCGTAGCAGAGAGGTGTCCACTTCGTCCACAGCTGAACCAGGATGTGTCAGAGAAATCCAGAAGGAGATACAGGAAATTTCGGCAAGAGTGGTCTGGCCTAAGACAAGCCTTCTCTGGGGTTCCGAACCCTTCCAGAGACAGGACTGACCCAGAACCACCTCTGTCCACTGTGTCCCACCAGGAAATGGGACAATCCCGAGCAGAGAAACATCTGATCTGTTTCAAGTGCATGGACATTGGACATTATGCCCGAGGGTGTGCAAGGTGGGGGCGGCCATTTACCCGGTGACCATTAAACTAGTGAGCTCCGTGGCTGAGGGACGTTGCCTGGAGCCTGAGCAGCCAAGGAGGAGACAAAGCAGTCCCGCAAGTTTGATTTCCCTGAACCCCCTCGCATGGACTGAAATGGATGGTCGGGCCATCCGATATCTAGTTGATACCGCTTCCCAGGTGACCACCGTGCCAGAAACCTATTTTAGACATCAGTTTTCTGAGGCAACGCGGCCCTAATGGGGCCAAGTGATTAAGTTAATAGCGGCTAATCAATTGCCCATCCCAGTCGTAGGGGTGGTCTGGATGCAAATTACCGTGTGCAGCAAAAATGTGGGCCGGAAGGGAGTTGTTTATACCACCGGAGACTGTGGCAATGGCCCCACAGTGACTTTAGGGATGAATGTGCTGAAGGAACTCGGAACCATCTTGATCAGTGAGTCGCCAAATGCTTTTCTCGATCGAGGGAGTCCACGCACCCCCAGAGGAAGTTGATTCAACAACACATAAAGGTTGCCCTGGCTCAGGAAACATCAATTGAAGGTAAAGTCCTGGGGAAGGTGGTAGTCCCGGCTGCTGCTAAACTCATGCTGCCGCCTGGTCAGACTGTGCTCACGCTGCCCTTACGAGCTTGATCACCCCTTGAAGGAGTGGAAGTCCAGATAGAGCCAGCCCTAATGAATCAACTACCCTCACTGCTCCTCATTTCTCGGACATCAGCCATTGTTTACGACGGTAACATAGTGATGTGGTGTGTCAACCTGGGGAAGGACAATCTCATGCTCTCGCCCAAGAGTAAAATGGCACAAGTACTGGGTATGCCAGACGAACTGATGCAACTGGAGGCTGTTCAGTTAGCAGTGAAACATGGAGATCTCTGGACTGTAGCCGTTACCATGTTCTCAGAACATCCGTCTGGCAGCATGAAAGAAGGGCGTCGGATCCCAGAGCAGATGCCGGCAGAACTGACAGGACTCTCATCACAACAGGTGCAACAGGTGGAAGCTGTGCTGGAGCGTTACCAAGATGTCTTCGCCCGTCATGACGATGATTTCGGGTGCACCACAGCCATAACCCACGAGATTCCCACAGGAACTGCCGCACCTATTCAGAAGCGATATCAGCAGATCCCGCCACAAATGTACCAGGAAGTGAAAGAAATGTTGGCACACATGCTGCAGAGTGGAGTCATATGGGAAAGCCAGAGCCCAAGGTCAGCTCCCATTGTTCTAGTTCGGAAAAACGTTGGAACCCTGCGTTTTTTGTGTTGATTGCATGCCACTAAATGACTGTACCATGCGGGACTCTTATCCCCCACCGAGAATTGAGGAGTCTTTGTCCACCCTGGTAAAATCAAAGTACTTCTCATCACTAGATCTGGCCAGTGCATATTGGCAGGTGCCCATGGCTGAGCATGACCGGCCAAAGACAGCATTCATACTGCCCATGGGATTGTTCGAGTTCAACCGGATTCCCTTTGGCCTTACTAACGCCCCTGGAACCTTTCAGCGACTGATGGAGAGATGTTTAGGAGACCTGAACTTTGAGGCTACCCTCATTTATCTGGATGACATCATCGTCCATGCAGCCACTTTTGAGGAGCATCTCCGACAGCTGGAACAAGTGTTGAGTTGGCTGCAAAAGCACGGCCTTTTCCTCAAGCAAATTGAATACCTGGGACATGCTGTATCTGCTGAGGGAGTGAGATCTGTGCGTGAGAAGATAGCGGCAGTAGAGGATTGATCCACTCCAAAGGCAGTGAAGGACGTTCGGGCCTTTCTGGGGCTTACCTGGTACTATCGAAGGTTCATAAAAAACTTCACTCGTATCACTAATCCACTGCTGGAGTTATTGAAAGAAGAGCCGTCCGATGCGAAGAATCGGATCATTCAGTGGGGAGATGGCCAAGAAGAAGCCTTTCGAGCCCTGAAAATGGCCCTGACTGAAGCACCCATATTGGCCTATGGCGACTTATCCCAACCATTCATACTTCACACTGATGGAAGCCTACATGGTCTAGGGGCCGTGTTGTTGCAGATACAGGACAGGAAGAAACAAGTGATTGTCTACGCGAGCCGGTCCCTCCACAACTAAGAATGAAACCTGGATTACTACAGTTGTTTCAAGCTGGAATTGCTGGCATTAGTGTGGGCGATGACCGAGAAATTCGCTGAATACCTGTCAGGGTCCGAAGTCTTTGTACGCACCAATAACTATCCTCTGGCCCACCTAGAAAATGCAAAACTGGGGGCCTTGGAGCAAAGATGGGTGGCCCGCATGGCGAAATACCGATACAAGATTGCATATCGAAAAGGAGTCGAGAATACACATGCTGATGTCTGTCAAAAGTAACCCATGAACAACATGGGCGTGACCGAGACGAAGAATTGGAGGCAGAAGAGTTTCATGGGTTTTGGGACCTCGCCAGGACGTTGGCGGCGACGCAGGGACAGATTGGAGAGGCGTCTGGAGAACATGTACTGGGACGACCTGATGATTATTGGGTGCGGCTTCAGCAAGAAGATAGGGAACTCACTCAGTTGAGGCAGTGGGTGGCCTTAAAACGACTCCCCAGTCGAAGTGAGAGAGACGCTGTGTCCCCGGTAATGCTGCAGATTCTCAGGCAGTAGGAGAGGCTCAAATTGGAAGACAGTTTGCTGAATTGGAAAGTGCAGTTGGTACGGAAGTTGGTGGTCACCTGGTAAGTGGTACTCCCAGAAAAGTTGATCAGCGCGGTGGCCATGAAAGCTCATGAGAGAGGGGCTCACTTCGGCCCAGAGAAGATGTTCCAGTGGTTACCGAAGTTAGTCTATCATCACCGATTGAATGCTGCAGTGGAGGAGGCTTATCAGCAATGTCGGAACTGTGAATTAGCTAAACCCTGGAAAAGAGGGCCCCTACGCAGACCATCATGACTTCAGCTCTCTTAGAGTTATTGATGATTGACTACTTGACTGTGGGTCCAGCTCATCTCGGATATGATCATTGTCTGGTGATGACCGACCACTTCACCAACTTTGTTGTGGTGACTCCAAACCGGGATCAGATAGCCGAGTCAGCTGCACAGGTTATCTATCGGGATTTCATCTGGGTGTACGGTAGTCCAAAAAGGATCCATTACGATAAAGGCGCTTGCTTTCAAGGCTGAGTGATGGAAGAGCTTTACCGCCTGTATCAGATTGAGAAGTCCTTGACGACGCCCTACCATCCACAAGGGAATGGAGCCTTCAAGCGTTTCAACTGGACGTTGATTCAGATGTTAAGAATGTTGGAAGAAGACAGGAAAGTCCGTTGGCCTGAGTATGTAGCTGAACTGGTTTGGGTGTACAACAACTGAGTGCACAGTACAACTGGATACATGCCGTACACCCTGCTGTTCGGAACTGAAAAAGTAAGTTGATGTGTATGCAAAATGTAAATGCATATTAACACATGACCATTACACAGAAAACCAGGCACAAAAAACAAATGTCCTAAAATAAAATAAATAAAACATTTTTTGCTAAAATTGCATGAAGGTAGTAATAATTATAAGGGTATTTAGTAAACATAATTTTGATCAAAAGAATGTACAAGCCATCCCGCCACGTCAAGGCAACCCTTTGTGGGACAGTCCTACTCTAATATTAAAAACCTTTCCACTTGTCAAGTGACGTAAATGTGAACAAGGCAGAGGGATTGAACCCACACAGGGGTGGGATTCAGCCGGTTCTCCCCGGTTCGATGGAACCGCTTGTTAAAAAAGTAGCCGGTTCCCCGAACCGGGGAGATTCAGGGCCGCGATACGGTACTGGCCCCACTGCCCCTGCACATGTACAGGGCCGGCCGCACAGCAAATTGTGTGCGGCCGTGCCTGCTGTACTGTGACGCGGCCAGCAGCAGACACAGCCGCCCGCATCACACTGTATTGGGCTGGGAACTGTGCACAGCAGTCAACTTGATGGCTGTGCACAGCTCCTTCTTCCTGGCTAAATGCTAGA
>VIAB01032919.1:0-30194 GCA_009801035.1 Oophaga pumilio | reverse complement strand
CTGGTAAAGTAATCCCAATATATGGTAGATATAGCTGCTAGTGTGGCAAGATTGTTTTTGCTTTATGGAGAGTATGATAATCTAGATGGTGTACATACCTAGGTATAGCAGGTAGCCCAGATGTTTCCTCTTTAAGTTTTGGGTGTTTTCTATAATATTTTACTATTGTCGTTTATCTTGTAACAGTGATTAAAATAAAATTTGGATATATTTATATAAAATCACGGTTCTGGAACTCTTCCTTTTGGCTATATTAACCGTATAGTTCAATGTGTTGTTTAGTGTTAAGAAGTGCCAGATTGGTATAATTTATGGACATTCTAGAGAGTATAACAGTTGTATATAGTGTACGGGAAAATTGAAATCTCCGTATATATTTCCAGAGTCACACACAGACGCTAACTCAGTATGGATTTGACCGTAATACAAAAGGCAGAAAAACTGTACTGTATCAGAAGATACCAGCTGTATATAGTGAAGGTGAAAATTGAAATCTCGGTATATATTTCCGGAGTCACACACAGACGCTCACTCAGTATGGATTAGACCAGAATACAAAAAAGCAGAAAAACGGTACTGTATCAGAAGCGTACAGCTGTATACGGTCTTGGGGAAAATTGAAATCTCCATATATATTTCTGGAGTCACACACAGATAGTCAGCATGTATTTGTCCGTGATACCAGCCGGCACACGGTAGTGTGTGAGGATGTGAGGAGCGTACAGCTCTATACTGTGTGGGAAAAAATGAACGCTCCGTAACTGTGCAGAAAAAAAGACTAAAAGTATTAGTGCTGTGTAAAAAGCAGTCTGCACAGCAGAGTACACACAACAATACAGCTATCAGGCAGCCTAATAACAGCAGGAATAAAATAAGACTAAAAAAACTGCTACTTTTGATCTAGTGATAGGTCTGCTGTAAGGACAGGTGCAGAGCATGCAGTTGCATTTGCGAACTGGTACCAGAAAGAAACTATTGTTCCTTACATCATACATCACTGCATGTCTAGTCTGATAGTCTGATTTTCTTTTCGGGAGTCTAGAACAGTTGGATTTTACATCTGTTGATAACTGGATATTTTGTTTACTTTTATTCTCTAGATATCAGTACATGTAGAACAGAAAAGGAGAGAAGATGAGTTGGTCGCACTGTCAGTCGGTAGATGGCAGTATTACTCCACAACTCAGAGAGTGCACAGAGAGATTAGTGCTGCTTATAAGAAAGAGCAGAGGTTTGGCTAGTGAATAGAAATCCATTATTACACTAGGTACGGCATTGTGTCGTGCCTGAAATGTTATGTTCCATTTTCAAAGCTGAGTGATGTAATTGTGTTGCTGTGCAAATTAAATATACAATCAATTGGACCTCCAGTGCCCCTATTTCCAGCTTTTTTTGTAGCTATGTACCTGTAATGCCAGCTCAGATGTTAGGGTGTAATTGAGGCACCCCCACTCCTAATTGCCTGCCAGTTTAAGGCTCATTTATTAATTCCTGCTAAGTGCAAAATCAACCAAATGTCATTTTGTCAGACTTAGTGGCTAATTACATATTAGAGCATTTCTCAGCTATCACGCCAATGGTAATGGTATTTTTGCTCCCAGAGCAGGCTGCACTATAGTGATTGACCACCATTCAAATGTAGTGGGTACATTTTAGGAGAGTGACAAGAGGGCTTGTTCCCATTGTCACTATGCATGTTTCATGATGATCAATATTTATACTTTTTATAGGTAAAGTGTACTTGTCCTTTTATACAAAATCTGGCGAAAACCATAGTCTTGTTCCCCTCATCACGCGCAGCAAGATAACACTGGTTCTAATGCACAAACCAGTCTAATATGTCCAACAGCGTCACCCATTCTCATGCTCTGTAGCATGAGCACACTCTTTTTCAGTGGTCTGTTCCTCTTTATCAGTATTATGTCAGCACTATAGGTGCTAGAACATCCTTTCTCTTATATTGCTGCTTGTATTGACACTAGATTGTCTGTTTTCAGAGAAAAGTCCACCTCTTTGTTATTCCTGTAAGCTGTATTATGGACAAGACAGCAAGAAGAGAGAGCGGGGAAATCCCACTTTCCTGTATCTACAAAGACCTTCCACCAATTTCTGAAGAGAGACAAAGACCCACCCGCCCATTTCCTGTAGAGAGACAAAGACCTATCTACCTCTTGTAGAGAGAAAGACCACTTCACTTCCTCTAGGGACAAAGACCTCCTTATTTCATTTAGAGATACAAAGATCCACCTACTTACTGTAGAAACAAAGACCTTCCCCCATTTTCTATAGAGACAAAGACCCGCCCCCACTTTCTATAGAGTCAAAGACCCACCCCAGCTTTCTTTAGAGACAAAGATTCACCTACATTTCTTCTAGAGAGACAAAGACCCGCCCCCCACTTCCTGTAGAGACAAAGACCCTCCACACTTGCTGAAAAGACAAAGACCCGCTCCCACTTCCTGTAGACAAAGATTAATCCCCACTTGCTGTAGACACAAAGACCAGCCAACACTTGCTGTAGAAACAAAGACCCTCCCCCAGTCCTGTAGAGGCAAAGACCCCCCTCACAAGACCGGTCCCCACATCCTGTAGAGACAAAGACTCACCACACTTGCTGTAGAGACAAAGACTCGCCTCTGCTTCCTGTAGAGACAAAGACCTCCCTCTCTTCCTGTAGAGACAAAGACCCTCCTCTGCTTCCTGTAGAGACAAAGACTGCTCTCATTTCCTGTAGAAAGACAAAGACCTTCCCACTTGCTGTAGAGGCAAAGACTACTCTCACTTCTTATAGAGACAAAAACCTGCCTCCACTTCCTGTAGAGAGAAAGACAGCTCCCACTTACTGTAGAAAGACAAAGACCTGCCCTCACTTCCTGTAGATAGACAAAGACCCGCCTCCACTTACTGCAGAGAGACAAAGACTCGCCCCCACTTCCTGTAGAGAGATAAAGACCCGCCTCCACTTACTGTAGAGGAAAAGATCCACCCACTTCTTATAGAGGCAGAGACTGCTCCCACTTCCTGTAGAGAGACTAAGACACACCCACTTCCTGTAGACCTCACAATCTCATGTAGAGAGACTAAGACCCATCTACAGTTCCTGTACAGAAATAAAGACCCACCCACTTCCTGTAACCTGTGTCGGCATCTCTATTTCTAGAGATGTATTACACTTGACCGTAGGCAGTAGGAAGTGAGATAGAAAGGAGACACCTTGTGGAACTTGTAGATATTTCTTGGAGTAGGACAACACAAGTTTTCAACAGTAATTTGCAGATTGTCAATTTTTTATACTATCACATGACATGTCTGAATGTACCAGAGGTGGCTCTCTGTTAAGGATCCTCATCTCTGGGCCACAGTGAGCGTGGCTATAAAGAATATCTTTTGCTCTGGAGAACCTATCCTGTCCTTTATTAAATACACTATGTATTGACCTAAGCAGAATTAGTGTAATGCTTCATTACTCCTGTGGTGACGCTGCCGCCAACCTAATTATTGCCAGGTTTAAACATGGATTACAGCTCATCGGTGTGATGTTTGTGTTCAATTTATTGTCCAAGGACCTTTATAATGAATAGAGAAACCCTTTGATTGAAGTCTATGGGTTCATTGCATATACTTTGAAGGCAGTGCCCAATAATGATGTAAAAAGCACTATATCGAAGGACTTATAAAGTGGCTGAAAGATCTAAAAGGGGCTGTTTTTCGTGGTCTGTGAACCAGTGGTAAAAACATCACAGATTGAAAAATGATGGCCTCTTTTAAGGATAAGTAATCCAAGTAATATCCTGAGAAAATCCCTTTTAGCTGGGAATGGGGTTATGTTAAAAATGTAAACCCATCTCCCACCTCTTAGATCGTGTGAAGTAGGTGCAAAATTTTTCCATTAAGAACATATGTATGATAGTTGAATGTACAGTAGGATCCCATTAAGAACTGGACCTGTATCCATAGCTGCATTAATACCTAAAAAGTATGTTAAATCTAAAGCAATACTACATGTGATTTATAGTTTATTACTATTATGTATATAATTGTGAAACATTGTTTTCCTGTTGTTTCAGCTCCTTGTCTGCAATAATGTTCTCTATTTGGCTAATAAAAATAATTTTATATTAATAATTGGAAGTTAAAATCCACAATGAGCCGCAATTAACAACAAATTATTATTAACCACTTAAAATAATCCTAACTGAGAAAAAAAACTCCCAATGTTCCTTTGATCTGTATCTCATTTTAATATTAAACAAAATCAGTCCCCTGCTTCCCTTGATTGGTTTGTTCTGTTTTTTTGGCTCCTCATTGGCTATCCCATAGATCACACCAATGAACCACTCCCCTTTTGAACTAAGATAAGCATAAAAGAAAAGATTTTGAATAACTTTGTTGTGCACAATGAACTGGAATAATTTGTTGGGGTCAGTTTGCTTCAAATCTGCCACAAATTGATAATAAATCCCCCCCAGTGTCTTTTCTATCTAGCTAGAACTTTACACTCCTCAGAGTAATCTTTAAGAGTCATTCCCAACATTAAAGTAAAGGATAGCCAAAGGATATATGATAACTTGGGGCTGCACGGCGACGCATTAGTTAGCACTGCAGCCTTGAAGTGCTGGGGTCCTGGGTTCAAATCCCACCAAGGACAACATCTGCAAGGAGTTTGTATGTTTTCCCTGTGTTTTCGTGGGTTTCCTCCGGGTACTCCGGTTTCCTCCCACATTCCAAAGGCATACTGATAGAGAATGTAGATTGTGAGCCCCATCGGGACAGTGCCGATAATGTCTGTAAAAGCACTGTGGAATTAATGAAGCTACATAAGTGAGTAAAATAAAATAAATAAAATTGTGGATTGATAGAGGTCCAAATAGCTAGGGCCACCACCAATCCTGAGAATGTATGCATGCCACTACTCAATTCCTTGTCTATGGGACTGTAGGATTGCCTAAGATTACCAAGTGTTGCATGAGTTGCCACTAGTGGTAAGCGAGTATACTCGTTGCTTGGGTTTTTATGTGTCGACGCAGATGCATGATTTTCGACTGCTAGACAGCCTGAATACATGTGGGGATTCCCTAACAAACAGGCATTCCTCACATGCATTCAGGCTGTCCAGCAGCCGCAAATCATGCAGCTGCGTCGACAGAAATTAAATCTCCCAGCACGCCAAAATACTTGGAGGACACCCGAGCATGCTCGGGAAAACCGGAACGAGTATACTCGCTCATCACTAGTTTCCACCACTCCATAGCCTGTAGGCGCACCACTGCTCCATTCATTCTCTATAGAACTGATGGAGAGAACTGTGCGCTGTCACTCCTCTATTTTGACAGTGCATTTAGTAGACCTTGGTATCAGTAGGGGTCCCAACAGTTGGACGCCAACAGTTCTGAAATTATTACTGCAGCAGTCATGTGGTGCATTATAGTCACGTCACCTCCCGGGAACAGAAGTGCCAGCATCACTGGAACAGTACCACTCTGGGAGACGAGTATACCTTGTTTTTATTTGATACATAGCCTGAATTGATTAAGGAGGGTCCGTACTGTAGTGAACATCCCCTTTAAGTTGGCACTAACCCCTTGAGTATCCATACAGTATATAGCTGTAAGTGATAATGTGGTGTTTGGAGTAATACTCATGATATGACCATGTTGTGTTAATAGTCCCTTGGTATCTGAGGATCCACTGCCTCAGACTGATTTTAGAGCCCCCTTTATACTGAGCCACATATAACAGATTGCAGGTGAAGACATTTTTGTAATAGAATACCGTACAATTAACTGGATCCGTATTTACAGATGACTGGATAATGAAGAGATTGCAGCGGGTGACTTGCTCTGCTGAGTCTTTTTGGCCAGGTAATTACACCCACTTGAAATGAAATGAAGAATAAGTGATTGTAGGACAGAATTTTATAAGGGAAGCGGAGAAGTGTGTAAATATTGTTCAGCTAGATTAAAATGATGACACAATGAATAAATCAGAATTCCAGGCTCTGATTCTTGTCTATATTTAGAATTCCCATAGATTTTATTCCTTAGCAGAATAAAAGAAACTATCACACAAAGTATTATCTCGGCAAAGTGGCTCCTGTAAAAGTCACAGTACGATTTTTCAAATCTTTGAGTCTTGCAGCATGTCAGGGGATCATTGCAGTGCCAGAATCTCATCTACAGACAGCCTGTTTAAGGGTGTTTTGCCCTCATTAGTGAGATTGTCTCTTTTGTTCTGCAAGCGAGCTAATTTGCAAACTTTTCTACATATCGTATGTAGCATTGCCTATAAAGCTTCATACTCCACTGGTGTCTTTAAGAGAACCATTTCTTCCCCCTACATTGCTTAAAATGCATCATACTCAGCCAACTAGACTCAGCTCTTCACCGATGAAAGGCAAACGCCCCGAAACAGGCGGTCTGAGAATTAAATTCTGTCATGCCATTCATCACAGGTCATATTACAAGGCTTGTTAAAAGGTCTGATTGTCACACTGTTAATGTTCGTGACTAGGGACTGGGGCCCTAACTATCCCTGCTCCGAAAGGCACCTCTAAAGGTGAGGAGGTTTGGGCCATCAGCCTTACTGCTCTCGTGTTATTTCCTAAGCTGCCCTCTTCCCCCACCCAGGTGTCCCGGAGAGAAATGCTAGAGTATAAACACGTAAGACAGACACAGATAACAGAAAGCAACAAACATGCATTCACCAAAGGTAGAGAGATATATATGGAAGGACGAGAATCTACCAACCAAATGGGAATAGACCAATGAGGAAAGCATACACCCAGAAACAGCACGCAACAATCTCCAGTAGCAACAACGATCTCCTATTCAGCACAGCGTCTCCAAGGAGCTGGGAAGCAAAGCTTTCACTGGCAAGTAAGAGACGGTTTAACCAGATTTTATAGGGAGAGGAAATGACCAGGTCAGGAACAGCTGTGAGATGAAGCGAAAAGTTTATAACCAGCATAGAAAGGGTCGTTAACCTCTTCAGCACCAAAGGAAAAGGAATCCATTTAATATGAAACACAAACACACAGGCTAAATGGAAAACCTGCGCTTCACAATACATAGTGATTTTCTAACCCCAGATCTCGCAGAAGGACATGACCTGCTCGTGACACTGATATTGACTTACAGGGCAGTTTCCCCACCTAGGTGGTAATTTATGAGATAGTCACTTATGTATATCAGTTGATCTAATTTCCATACTTTTTCTCCTATGGAACATACTCAGCTGGTCTCTTTAAGAAGAATCAGTGCTTTCCATTCCTGTAATTCTGGATAAGTACTGGAACTATAATGACTCTGGATTATTCGACATTCACAAAAAATAATATATAATTTTCTTGTAAATGTCAAGTAGATCCAATAACATAGACCATCAAGGGTGAGCTATAGAGGGATCTGAATAGACACATGAGACCTCCACCTTGATGGGGACTTGAGGGTCTCCCCTACATACAAGGTATGCTTCAAGCCACATGCAGTCATATGTTTATTTTAAAACCGTGTGCAGACTTATCTTCACTTAAGAGGCGCTAACTTCTGACTTTCCCACCTCTCCGAAAGGCAGGGCCCCCCCTGAGGTCTATTTAGTAGTTCTATTCAAGCTATAAGAGAAGTTATTTCACTTGCATGTCACTCCCTCTATTAAAATTTAACCTCAAGGTGATACAATCCATGTAAGCATGTCACATACAGTGGGTATGGAAAGTATTCAGATCCCTTTAATTTTTTCACTCTTTGTTTCATTGTATCCATTTGGTAAATTCAAAAAAGTTAATTTTTTTCTCATTAATGTACACTCTGCACCCCATCTTGACTGAAAAAAAACAGAAATGTAGAAATTTTTGCAAATTTATTCAAAAAGAAAAACTGAGCTATCACATGGTCATAAGTATTCAGACCCATTGCTCAGACACTCATATTTTAGTCACATGGTGTCCATTTCCTTATGATCCTCCTTCATTGGAGTCCAGCTGTGTTTAATTAAACTGATAGGACTTGATTTGTAAAGGCACACACCTGTCTATATAAGACCACACAGCTCACAGTGCATGTCAGACCAAATGAGAATCATGAGGTTAAAGGAACTGGCCAAGGACCTCAAAGACAGAATTATGGCAAGGCACAGATCTGGCCAAGGTTACAAAAGAATTTCTTCAGTACTCAATCATGGGAGAAAAGCCTTGGTGAGAGAGGTAAAGAAGAACCCAAAGATCACTGTGGCTGAGCTTCACAGATGCAGTAGGGAGATGGGAGAAAGTTCCACAAAGTCAACTATCACTGCAGCCCTCCACCAGTCGGGCCTTTATGGCACACTGTCCCAACGGAAGTCTCGCCTCAGTGCAAGACATATGAAAGCCCGCATAGAGTTTGCTAAAAAACACATGAAGGACTCCCAGACTATGAGAAATAAGATTCTCTGGTATGATGAGATGAAGATAGAACTTTTTGGTGATAATTCTAAGCGGTATGTGTGAAGAAAACCAGGCATTGCTCATCACCTGCCCAATACAATCCCAACAGTGAAACATGGTGGTGGCAGCATCATGCTATGGGGGTGTTTTTCAGCTGCAGGGACAGGACGACTGGTTGCAATTGAAGGAAACATGAATGCGGCCAAGTACAGAGATATCCTGGATGAAAACCTCTTCCAGAGTGCTCTGGACCTCAGACTTGGCCGAAGGTTCACTTCCATCAAGACAATGACCCTAAGCACACAGCTAAAATAACAAAGGAGTGGCTTCAGAACAACTCTGTGACCATTCTTGACTGGCCCAGCCAGAGCCTTGACCTAAACCCAATTGAGCATCTCTGGAGAGAACTGAAAATGGCTGTCCACCAACGTTCACCATCCATCCTGACGGAACTGGAGAGGATCTCCAAGAAAGAATGGCATAGAATCCCCAAATTCAGGTGTAAAAAACTTGTTGCATCATTCCCAAGAAGACTCATGGCTGTACTAGCTCAAAATGGTGCTTCTACTCAGTACTGAGCAAAGGGTCTGAATACTTATGACCATGTGATATTTCAGTTTTTCTTTTTTAATAAATTTGCAAAAATTTTTCTACATTTCTGTTTTTTCAGTCAAGATTGGGTGCAGAGTGTACATTAATGAGAAAAAAAGTGAACTTTTTTTGAATTTACCAAATGGCTGCAATGAAACAAAGAGTGAAAAATTTAATGGGGTCTGGATACTTTCCATACCCACTGTATGTACATAAAGTGTATGGAGCGAGCATATGAGATGAGCCTTGTCAGGTGTTATACAGGTGTTGAAAAGTTTACCCCCTAAGATGCTACAGCCAATAGTGACCCCAGCATCTAAGCTGTTAGGCAGAAAAAGAAACTTAAATATATATTGTTTTTAAAAAATATATACCCCCCCATCCCCCAACGTAAAAGTGTAAATGATTGCAGACACCATAACATTTGGCAGAATTGCTGTTTTTCGGTGATAGCTTCTCTCAAGGAAAATGAAGAAAAAGGAATTGAAAAATTCATATTGATCATGCAAAAAAAGCCCATATATGTCTCCCCAAAAATAAATCAGAAAAAGTTTTGGTTCTCTAAATACGAGGTGAATTTAGCTCTATGGATACATTTGGCATATATGCCGAATGCAGCATGAATAAACCCTTTTCTTATTTTTTTCAGAAAAAAGTTTAAAATATGGATGAAGCAAAGTGTCCTATGTATAAAAACACAGCGGGTCTACAGAAATGCATGATTCCTATGAATCTAAAAGAAGAAAAACAAGTCAAAAGTTAATAGCATCTGTGTGGGCCCAGAGGCCTGGATCCTGGAGCTGTCTTCTGTTCTGATGGAGGATTTTACATTTCAAAGACTGGATAGACTGCACATTGCGTCTACTGAGTACAGAGATTTTCACGTTCATCCGAGCAAAACATCTGACACTTGCAGAATCACACCATTACACAGCTCTGGTAAACAATATGACATTTCTAAATACTGTTTGCTAAATGCTTTCCAGGCAAAATGGGATCTGCTTGCCTCCTGGCTCGATCTCTCGCTCGGTACAGGCATCCTATGGAAGCTTGGGGTAATTCTCATCGGCGTTAATGTATAATGTATTATCTTGTATATGATGCATAAAATAAAGGAGATGATAAATAAGATGAACATAATTATCAACCACTAAACATTTCCAGGTTTCTCTTGGATAACCATTGGTGACTAATCTGACTACTGGCTAGAAGGACACCAAGACCGTGCTGCATGGCGAACAATGCTGTCCTTCTACATTGCTATTGGATTATGACTGATGTATCACCACCTTAGAGCCTCTGTACCCATTGTGTGGTTCATCTACTCTCTCATGGTGCTCTACTGCCCTGAACTTAGAGTACTAAATTGCCACCACTGCCCTTTGTCTCTTACCTTCTTAAAGGGCTGGTTCTAGCCAAAGTGGATGATGCCCAGTATTCCTAGTTTTTTTAGCTTCTTCCTCCAAGGTCCATTTGGTTCAAAACTCTGTTAGAGTGGAACTCATTCTATTTCAAAGTGAAGTACCCTTCTTGTCTTTTAACCCAGTGTTCCTGTCCACTGCCCATCATGACCTTCTGCCAGTTGTGCCTATACTTAACCTGCCTAATGTTGACTTGTCTTCTGTAGAGAACAAACTTTGCCTTCCCTGACTTGTGACATCTGGCTACACTTTTGGTGCTGTGTATTTGTCTGTTCTATTCATCTAAACTCTGTGAAATGACCGGGGAATTTCCTGAGAGGAAATTTAGATCTCCGTACAGAGGTTAAAGGATAGTTACCAGGGAGTCCATGGTTTGGTCCAGATCAAGTCTATTGTCAACTTAAAGGGTTCTGCATCTTCTCAGGTTGGCCTTATGATGGTACAATAACCTCCTCAGTCACCTGGAGTCCTTCTTAAGTAAGATATCACATAGAAGACAAAAAAAGAGGGAGAGGAAGGAGATGTAGCTGCAGATTTTACTTAGTGAATACAAACCACACAAAGCAATTTCTCAAGTTGCTCATCTTTAGGGTGCCATCCATGGGTATCCAGGGCACTGATCTATTTGTTTTGTGCCCTTAGTCCCAAAGGAGCCCCACATAAGACACAGGTGAAATATATGGCCGAGAAGAGAGCCATAAGGATATTACGCCCAAAGAGGATCTGTCACAACTCTTTTGTCGGTTGTCCCAGGACCAGGGGTTCCTTCTCTGTCCCTAACACAAAGGGCGCTCTAGCCCACCCTGTTGTCCAGATTACTTCTGATGGTGAAGACGCCGGGGCCAAATACCTTGCCTTTGCTCCTGAATTCGCCCTTAGTCTGTACCCTTTCCCACCCAGGGAAGAAGGGAGTCGTAGTGTACCATAATACACCAATCAGACTAAGAAGGTAATATGAACAGGGGTAACGAAAAATACCAAACATACAAATATATCCATACAGACAACAAAGGAATGCAGCAGAGAGAGGAGGAGGGGGTTATACAAAAGTAGGAGAAGAAAAATTAACACACACTCAAAACCTAGCAACAGTCACATATAAATCCACCAAACGCCTTTTCAAACAACAACCAACAATAACCTCCAGCTATGCAGCATAAGATAGTGCTTGCCAGGGCCCAGAATACATAGAAGAGGGGAGTGGTCGAAAGTGAACAGCTGAGAGTCTTAATGCAGGAAAGCTTCCAGGAGCTCTCAACTGAGCAGATTAATCCCTACACTGCTAAAAGAAACCTGCAGGTGAAGTGCTACTAAACAGTGCAGGAGTAAGAGAAATCAGACTCTGCAGTCTTCTGGCTCCTCTCTGTCCGTGACATGATAATTATTACAGCGTTGTGGCATTATTACTGTTTATGGAGTAGAATTACTTTGTAGGGAGTAGAGTGGTGGGCATTACCAGTCTATGGATACAAAAGTTTTTTATTGCTTAGGGGACACATACAGTAGGTGGACATTAATGCTGAGTAGAGCAATAACAAAAGCCTATAAGGGGCATTATTTCTATTTGGGGGCATTGAGAAGATCACTATCAATGTGATGCATTATTACTATGATGTGATTGGTTGTGATCACACAGATCTTACCACCATTGATAGTCCATTCACTTGTATGGGGCATGGAGAAAGAAGTCAGTGGAGAAAACAATAGATGGAAGGAAAAAGATCCTAAATCTGCAAGTAACATAAAATTTGGAAAATAAAATAAATGCTTGCAACTGTTTAAAAAAGTTAGTAAAAAAAGGAAGAATTTAGTCTCTAAAATTCTTTTCTGTGCTAAATAGGGACATCTGTGAAGTTCGCAGATGTCATTTTTTCCACGGTTGCTTAGGGTTCTGCGCTCGGCTTTGCTACTAAAAAGGTCTTAGCAATTCCTTCGAGAATAGCACAGATTGATTTATGATTTTGAGCAGTCCTGAGAAAATTGAAGACTGTATGGTTCAGTCATGGGCTATATTAATCTTCATTATAGCTCTTCCAAGTGGACATTTGAAACAGCGGCTTGATTCCTTGTTAATTGATTACTCAATTTAAAAAAAATCATTTTACTCTGGGATTTCAGCTCCGAATAGTTTTACAACAGGAAGTAAAATATTACATATGGGTAGATCCAAAGAAAAAGGATTTAAAGCGAACCTGTCATCACTTTTGGCAGATATAAGATACTGCCACTGCCTTTCAGGGCTTATCTACAGCATTCTATAATGCTGTAGATAAGCCCCCCATGAGTGCGATGCAGGGAAGTCATGAAGCAAGCAGGAGGGCGGCATTGCAAGAAGATGGAAGGCCCCGGACCCGGACCTGCGACACCCATTGGACTGGACCGGACCGCCCCCCGGATGAGTATAATAAAACTTATTTTTCTTCTCTTGCAGGTCGGTTTGGGGGCTTATGTACAGCATTATAGAACCCTGTAGATAAGCCTTGAAAGGTGGTGGCCGCATCTTATATCTGCCAAAAATGATGACAGATTTCCTTTAAGGAAATTGTAATTATACCTGAATTAAAGGTGACTAAACTAGTAGGGGATTTTTCAGTAATGTGTGAGTCTTTAATAAGGCAATGACACTCTCTAGTTAAAGGGGCTGTCCACTGGATAATCCTCTAAAAACAACTAACAATAAACTGATCCCATTTCAGGAAAAATTGTCAACTAATTGCATCTGATTCATTTTGGGATATTTGCTTTCCAAACCTGTAGCGATCAGCAGATCACTGGGGCGACTGATAAGAGCCCTTTATGGGCTCAATGCCACCTGTCGTCCTAATACTATATGTGGCCATGAACCCTCCCAAGAATAGATCTTAAAAAAAATTAAGTAAAAATAGTAAATAATATTAATAAGATTATTATTATTATAAATAATAATAATAATTGTAAGACGTTCTGCTTTGCTTAATTGGAAACATATCTCACAATAACATGTACATGTCTGAAATGCAACTAAGCTATATCACTGCATCCGGAGGCTTCACCCGAAGGAAGCGTCTCCCATGCTTCTCTAATTTACTTGGTAATTGGAGCAAATTAAACAGATTGAATAAAATATATTTAAAATGTGACACGACTAATTGTAATGAGATTTATCAATTACATTAAGGATGTTCATATGACACGCTGATAAATGTCGTAATTTCAATACATTAGATTATCTATCTACCTCAACGATGCAGCTTGGTATAAGCGTGGCTACTGTCAAAACATGCAGTACAGACCAAAAGTTTGGACACACCTTTTCATTTAAAGATTTTTCTGTATTTTCATGACTATGAAAATTGTACATTCACACTGAAGGCATCAAAATTATGAATCAACACATGTGGAATTATATACTTAACAAAAAAGTGTCACTCACTGTGTGCCGGGCAGAGCAGCTGCTGAGACAGGAGCTTGGAGCAGCGCGTGCACGAGGAGAGGTGAGGAGTGTTTTTTTTATATGTCAGTGATGTCAGTGAGTACTGGACTGTGGGGCCATTCCTGGGAGGGGGTGTTATGTGGGCTGCGCTATATACTATGCGTGCAGCGCTATATACTATGCGGGCGTGCTATATACTTTGTGGCCGCGCTATATACTATGCGGGCCATGCTATATACTTTGCGAGCTACACTATATACTATGCAGGCCCTGCTATATACTATGTGGGCTGTGTTATATACTATTGGGGGGTATATTATATTTTATGGGGAGGCTGTGTTATATACTATGTGGCTGTGTTATATACTATGGGGGGCTACATTATATTCTATGTGAGGTGGGCTGTATTATATTTATTATATTCTATGAGAGGTGATTGCATCATACTCTATGAGGGGGCTACATTGTATTCTATGGGGGCTGCATTATATTCTATGGGAAGCTAGATTATATTGTATGGGGGCTTCATTATACTTTATGAGGGGCTACATTATATTCTATGGGGGCTGAATTATACTATATGAGGAGGGCTACATTGTATTCTATGGAGGGCCTACATTATTCTATATAAGGGGGCTGCATTATATTTTATGGGGGGCTGCATTATACTATATGAGGGGGGATGCATTATATTCTGTGCAGTGGCTGCATTATACTCTGGAGTGGCTGTATTATGCTCTATGGGGTGATTGCATTATATTATATGTGGGCTGCATTATACTGCATCGAGGACTATGGGACATTATGGGACATTGTACTATATGAAGAATTATGGGGTGTATTACACTATGGGAAGTGAAATGTACTACATGGATGAGTATGGCGGTGCATTACACTATATGGAGGACTGAGTAGTGTATTATACTATATGGAGGACTGAGTGTATTTTAATATATGAAGGGCTATGAGGAGTGTATTATACTATATGGAGGACTGAGTGTATTTTAATATATGGTGGGCTATAGGGAGTGTATTATACTATATGGAGGACTATGGGAAGTTTATAATACTATATGGAGGACTGAGGACTGTATTATACTATTTGAGGACTATGAGGAGTATATTATACTATATGGAGGAATATAGGGAGTGTATTATACTATATGGAGGACTATGGGGTGTGCCTTTTACAGTATGGAGGACTGTGGGGCATTTTATATTATATGGAGGACTATGAGGTGTGAATTTTACAATATGGAGGACTGTGGTTGGTGCACATTATAATATATGGAGGACTATGGGGTGTATTATACTAAACAAGCAAAATGCTGCATATTCATCCAGAGATTGGATTGTTTATGCCGGAACAAAAATCATTGTTCTCAGCAGCACATCGCCTGTGTAAACTGTAAATGTGCTGCTGATAACATGATACTGTATGGGGACAGATTGATCTATTAGTGATTGTTCTGTCCCCATCATTGTTCCTAGCCGGTGGAAAGAGGCCAGGAAACAAGTGTTGAACGACTTCAATATTGCCGATCACACTCATTTAGCGTCCTGAGCTCAGCGCATGTAAATACAACCGAAATGCTTCTGTGTGATGTGTAATATGTTAGCATTTGGGGCCCCATTTTAAACTTTGCCTAGGGCCCCACTTTGCCTAAAACCGGCCCTGGGTGCACGCCAAAGAGTCCAGACTACTGTACTATAATATACAAGTAATGAAGAATGGCAGAACTCTCATTTTAAGAAACAGGGAAAAATTGTATTTATTACAAACCCATGTAGACAAAGTTTTGGCTTTGCCGACAAGCTTATTTCAAGGCTGAAGAAGGCTCATTGCCGTAGCTGCAACGCTGTGTGCATGGGCTTGTATTAAATACAATTTTTCACTTTTTTAATGGAAGTGCTGCCATTCTTCGTTATATATATAGCAGGGTCACTGGCACCGTATGTGAGGGGAGATATGTGTAGCAAAGGTTACTTTCTTGCTTGATGTGAAAGCCATAAGTGTTTTCTCCAGCATGATATGTTCTGAGAGCAATCCAGTCACTATATGGGTCTGGCTTTAATGGTGGGTAAGTAAGAGACGGGCGGGCCGCCTACCCACATCTCCACCTCCAGGGAGTGGCTGGAGGGAGTAAAATGTCCAGCTAGTTTTTTTTTCGTCTGTGAGTGTGGAGGAGGAAAGGAAGCCTGCTGACTGCTAGATCTTGCGAGAGCTGCCATATGTGTTGTCCCAGAGGAACTGGGCAGGACTGTATATGAACTTTTTATTTTCATTTGAGCCAGTGTCCCTGCTATAAATAAATTGCATAATTTACTGCAAGTTTACATATTGTGCCGAAGTGTCTTCCTCTACTTAATTTACATCCTTTTCTGACAGCACTGCTACTTGCTTAGTGGTGGTGTATCCCTTAGACTCTACTAAATTGTTTGCATAACATGGCGTATTAAACTAAACATAGGATGAAAACAAAATGAGCATTTACCCAGCAGTAAGTAAATAGTAATTGTACATGTAAATAACATAGGGTACTTAGTTAACGCTATTTTTATCAAAAAAAGCGTAAAAAACATCTCACTGCGTCAAGATGTACCCATCTGAACGGTCCTATTGGTTGCATCTTGTTGTGGCTGGATGGCTTTTACGTTTTTTTTTTAATCAAAATAGTGTTAACGAAGTCCCCTATGTTATTTACATGTACTATTGCTATTTATTTACTTACTACACAGTATTTGCTCATTTTGTTTTTATCTTAGGTTTTGTCTATGAAATGGCCACAGTGTGAACGTGCTCCTACATTTTGTACGTATATCAACTTATGTACCATTCATTTTTTGGGTTTTAACATGGCGAATTGTGATAGTCAAGACGATTTACACACAGGATCGTTCACAGAGAAAAACGCCCTTTTGTTGGTCAATTTCTGGACCTTTCAATTCCTGTAATAAACAGTTTTCATGAGTTAGGGGGAAACAGAGTAATATAAGATACAAGGCTGATGGTGATAAAATAGACAGCCGTGTGTCCAGGCATCCATTGTTGTCACATTCAGGAGAAGCCCAAGGAAACCAACAAGAAGACGATCCCAAGAGGTGCCCGGCAGCATAACAGCATGTCGCCATGTACTGATATCACATTGCCTGGTGTCAGCAAAGCAAGGGTTAAGGGAAGGGGATACAGAGAAGCGTGGGGTGTATTGTAATTAGCTACCAGATATGAAAATAGACAGGTATTTGGCTCAGTTGTAACACATCATGTCCAATGGAGAGTGTTCCGATACTACTGGTGTGACCATTCATTGAGCAATAGGTGCCGGTGCACAGAAAATTACTATGAGCTGCTCCAACAGCAAGATCCAAAAATGGTGCCTGGTGTGCGCAAAAAAAACAAGTGAACCCAGCCGTGTACATGGACGTCTTCCAGCAATTCTATGCACAGTTGAGCGATTATGAGCGTGAGTATCGTTTCTTTCTGCAACAAGCATGGTTCTGTTTTTCATGGCGCAACCTTTACAATTCTGTAAAATTATATTTTCTGCATATGATGTTAGTGATAGAATGGGTGTAAAGCCATAAAGTCTGCACTGATGCAGAGAAAATCACATTTCCTATGATCTCCCCCTAAGCATCATCAGCACAATGCAGGTATATTCTCAGTGCAATGCTGACAGTCTGATACAAGATGGACAACAGGTCGTGTAAGCAGCACATTGTAGTTTCATGCCATCGGAAAAATATTGCTCTGCCTATCCTCCATGCTTTATACTGCATCTTTAATTGTTTTTAAGCAGGGAAAAAAAAATCCCAACTCCTGCAGTGCCTTAAGAACTATTCTCCAGTATTACAAGCACAGAGCAACTATTTTACTAAATATGGGAGATTGTGACGGGATAAGGATTCTGGTTAAATAACTATTCTGACCGAGCAATATAACAAAAATTTAGATTAAATGTCCCCAAATTATTGACTTTGTAAAATGTAATATTTATGGTTACTTAGAAAATGCTCCAGCTATTTCTGCTGCTTTCCATGGTGCTGAAAAAGAGGATATCTGAATATGAGTAAATAGCATGCTAACTTTAGTAAAGGACATGGACCCCTTTCGACACAATTTGTAGCGTAAAACTTAAATGCACATTTTTTTTAGCTAAAAATAATTTAGAAATAGAGTTTCCTTTAAAATGTTGTATCATCTGTCTTCTACAGCTTCTATGTATCACTGTACATAGCAGACTGCATAATGAAGTCAGTGATTTCATCTGAAATCCGCAATCCTTATTTTTGTTCATCCGATTTAAGACCACATCAAAAAAAATTTTTCAATAGGATTTTGTGAAAAACATTGGATTGTTTGGCTTCTAAAAACTCTATGTACAGTATTATAGTACATAGAAAACTGCAGTGTGACGGGTTCCATCTGTGGTCTCATTTTGATAGCAGGAATCTATAACTCTTACCTCTAGTTTTCCTTACTTCTTTTAAACTAATTTATACTAAATCAAAGTTTAACCTTCAACTAGTCAGCTTAGCTTCAAAGATGCTACAGGAGAAGATAGATAAGGGTTACAGACGCTGCTGTCAGAAAAAGATTATTGATGGATTTATTCATTCTGCAGTCGACTATGTACAGTAATACATAGAGGCTGTAGAAGCCAAATGATCCAACATTTTTAATGAAACCCTATTGCAATATGATTTTTAGACTAAAGTACATGCATTTAAGTAAAAAAAAATCTCACCAAAAGTGATGAACATATTACTCACAAAAATCATTTTGTAACTGTACTCTGTATTCAGAATTTGATGATTTTGTCCAGTAATAAACATGGGTTTCTTCCAAAAGTAGTGCCACGCCAAATCTATAACAGGGTGCTCACCAATCATATTACAGTATATTCCTAATGCTGGTGTTTTCATACCTATATGATCGAGAGCACTTTAAAAGGACTGTTCACTGTTAGGAATTTTTAATTAAATTATTTAATTGCATGTGTTTGGGCTAAAAATCATTTTTGCCATTAGGTTGCATTAAAAATTTTGCACCGTTTGCTTTCCATAGGCTTTATATTGCACTCTTTATTGATGGCTACAGAATGAGTTAACTAAAATTGCTTCAGTGAGCGCACTATGATGGTGTGACAGCGAGTTTGTAGCTATTTTATTTGTCTTTTTCTGAGCTTCTCTCAACCTATTTATGACCATAAACCAAATCACAGTTGAATGTACAGGGAAAAAAAATGTTAAAAAAAAAACAAAACAAAGGTGCAACATTTTTAATAAAACTCAGTTAAAAAAAATTATTTTAACCCCCTAATTCATGCATTTACGTAAAAAAAAAGTCCCCAAAGATGGACAATCCCTAAGCCCCAGTTAGGCACCTGCACCTCCTACTACTTTGCCTTTCACAGTCTCCATACTATTAACAGCCGGATGGAGCAATAATAACGATATAATTAAAAAATATATTAAAAAGATTTATTACATCTATTCCAATAAAACTAGTGAGTCCCACTTCTGCATTACACAGTTATATGAATTACCACAATGCTCGTGTAAGGAGGGAAGATTCGTTGGATGCAGTGAAGAGCTGGAGGCAGAGAAGGGGTTAACAAAATTTACTTGAACTCCATGCAGCGAGACTAGAACAGTTAAGGCAACAACGGTATTTGCACACAGTTCTTATTTGGGAAAGGCTGGAATATCTCTCGCCGACGTTCCAGATCGTGGACAATGTCTCTGGCTCTGTTACGGAGAAATGAAAGCACCGTTTTCCGACGGTGCCGATGTATCCGGTTCTGCTTGGCTTGGGAGCACTGGGACGTAGAAACAGTCCTTTAGGTAGATTCCTATGGAATAGCGCCAAACACGAACTGTGGGCACACTCGCAGGCCGCGGCAGAACGTGGACGTTTCTCCTGCACCTACACTCGATCACCAGCCTGGAGATCTGTAAACCGCAGAGAAAGCTTTTCTGGGTGTTCCAGCTCTCAGAGTCGGGTCTGTACTAGACGATGTAAGGTCTGCAGACGGTGACAATGTTCTCGGACCCAGGTAGACACCCCCTTCTGTGGGTAGTCCTACCCTGGATCCAGCTCCAGTTCCATGACTTCTTTCATCGTTCGGCCAAACAGTAAGGAGTACGGTGTGTAACCAGTGGTTTGATGGACTTGATTGTTTTAGATCCACACGAGTTCAGAGTTCAGAGACATACTCCGGCCACGTAGCCTTCCTATCATCTTCCAGGGTCCTTAACAGCTGAATTAGAGTATGGTTAAACCGCTCACAGGCCCCGTTTCCCTGAGGGTGGTACAGTGTGGTATGCAACCTGTCGAACTAATAGATCCACTGTAACTCATCCTTTACTCTTCCCAAGAAACAGGCTCCTTGATCAGAATGAATCCCCTGCGGGCATCCATAAACGTGAATTAAATTTTTACAGATGGCATATGCAGCGGACTCAGCTGTTTGGTCTCGGGTGGGCGTCACCACCGCAAACTTCGTGAAATGATCTACCATCACTAGACAGTGGTTGTATCCTTGGTGTGCTGGCCCGATGGTCAAATAGTTGATGGTCAACAGCTCCAGGGGGGCTGAGGTCACTATCGTTTGTGTAGGAGCTCTTTGTTTGGGGATTTGGCCAATTCACAGGCCCAACAGAGTCTACAAGCCTCTTCAACCGCTGCTCTTAGCCGAGGGTGGTAGACAAACCGTGGTTGCCACTGGAAAGTTTTTCAAGACCGAAGTGAGCCCCCTTCACGTGAGCTTCAGTGGCCATGGTAGACAGAACGTCTTTGGAATCACCACCTGCCATGAGGCTCCCAACTCCTTCTGTAGTTGAACCTTCTGATATAACTGCCCGTTTTTCATCTAGAGGCGCTCCCACTGCCGGAGTATCCTCAGTGCTTCTGGGGTCAGAGTACTCCGTTGTTCCTGACTAGGCAGCTTTTTCAGTGTCACCCATTGTCTAAACAGAGAAAGTTCACGATCTTCCTGCTGCAACCGTACCCATTCATCCCGGGATCTTCCCAACCCTCCTTCATGATGGGGGGGGTCCGTTTTTGGTCCTGCGTGGCCGCCACCGTCCCAGTGCTCTTTCGGAACCGGGAACCTCCTCCCCCTCCAGCATCTCATCTTTACTCTTTCCAGGTGGAGGGTGTCTTGCTCTGGATAGGGCATCAGCGTGGGTGTTTTCCGCCTCCCTTCTGTAAGTGATTCTGTACCAAAACTTAACCAACCGGGTCACCCAGCGCTGTTCCAGGGCCCCTATCTTGGCATTTTCCAGATGCGCTAACGAGTTGTTATCAGTGCGCACTAACACCTCCAAGTGGGACAGGTATTCTGCGAATCTCTCCGTTATGGCCCACACCAACGCCAGCAATTCCAGCTTGAAGGAACTGTAGTTGTCCAGGTTTTGCTCAGAATCGTGAAGGGACGGACTAGCATAGGCAATCACTCTCACGTTCCCGTCCTGCACCTGTGACAACAGAGCCCCAAGTCTGTGCAAGCTTCCGTCAGTGTGGAGAATGAACGGTATTGAGAAATCCACATAAGCCAGTACCGGAGCTTCGGTCAGTGCCTTCTTTAAGTCACATAACGCCTTCTCCTGCCTTTCCTCCCAACGGCTGGATTGACCTTTTGCATTCGGGTGTACCTCTTTCAGGAGTTCTAGCAATGGTTGCACCACACGAAGCGATGATAGTACCCCGTCAGTCCCAGGAACGCTCAGACATCTTTTATGGTCTCCAGGGTCGGCCAATCCTGAATAGCCGCAATTTTCTCCCATGACAGCTTCACTCCCTTGGCAGAAACAACATGACCTAGGTACTCGATCTGGGTCCGGAACAAGTGACATTTCTGGGGTTTCACCTTTAGCCAATACTTCTGCAAATGGCTCAGCACTTGTTCTAGTCTCCACAGATGGTCTTCAAACGAGGCAGCGTACACTATGATGTCATCCAGGTAAATGAGTGTGGCCTCAAAGTTCAAATCACCTAGGCACCTCTTCATCAATCGTTGGAACGTACCGGGGGCATTGGCCAGGCCAAATGGTATCCTGTTGAATTCAAAGAGGCCCATAGGAAGTATAAAGGTCGTCTTCGCCTGGTCCTTTTCTGACATGGGCACTTGCCAGTAGCCACTGGTGAGATCCAACGTCGAGAAGAATTTGGCTTTCCCCAATGCAGACAGAGATTCCTCAATCCGGGGTAGAGGGTATGAGTCCTTCACGGTGAGTTTGCGGTAATCCACACAGAACCTCAGTGTCCCGTCCTTCTTCCACACCAGCACAATGGGAGCTGCCCAGGAATCTGGCTTTTCCTAATGACGCCCGCCTGTAGCATCTGACCGATCATCTCTCTCACTTCCTGATATAACTGAGGGGGAATTTGCCGGTAACGCTCTCGAATGGGTGCTGTATTCCCCATTGGTATCTCGTGAGTGATCGCTGTGGTGCAGTCATCCTAATGATTTGCAAAAATGGATTGGTATCGCCCCAGTAACGCTTCCACTTGCTGTACTTGGGTGGGCGTGAGTTCAGACAGTTCAGCGCGCATCTGTTCCAGTATGCGATGACCTTCTTGGCTGTATTGAGGTCCAGTCGTTGAAGAAGTGGTGACTTTTACCAACCACTGGTCTTCTGGATTCACCACCAACTGCATGGTCTGGGGCGGTATGACTTCTTCGGGCATGCCCACACCCGCATCACTTCACTCCTGTGTGGATCGACAATTTCCTGATCTGTCAAATTTATGCAGCGTACAAGCACCATCCCTTCTTGTACCATGGCCAGTGTTCGGGCCACTAAGAGTCCTGCAGGCAATTGCCCCATTACTGAGGGTTCCAATTGTACTTCCACCTCCTCCAGTGGGGCATGTGCTCGGACGGGCAGGGTCAGTACAGTCTGTCCTGGTGGTAGGGTGAGTTGAGTGGAGGCCAGCACGACCACTTTTCCTAATGTATCCCCCTGACTGGAGACCTCCTGGATTAACTGTTGAAACACCTGTTGCTGGGGTGTGTGCGGACTCTACTGTTTTAAACACAATGAAGAAAATTAACAAGGAAAACTGGTATAACTGCACGAAAAGGATGCCCTTAATGTGAATGTGATAGCAATAAAATTGTGCACATATGTGTAACTAGCAGAGTAATACCAATGATCCAAGAGGAATAGGATGGTAGACCATCCGAAAGATTGAAAAAACCCTATATGTCAGAAGTGGATAAAGACCAGAGGACCCAAGTGGACCTAATTAAAAATAGTGCATACACATGGTCTTATGCAAATGTGAATGATGTTCATAAAAAAATATATATATAAAAGAAAAAATGCGAAATGTGACATTAAAAAATGTGTAATCTTTATTCAAACAATGTTATACATGAAGCAATAATAAATAAAAACAATTACAAAAATATGTATATATATAATATAATGGTTGGCAGCGAAGGTAATAACCCAGGTAATACACACAGGCTCAAATAAAATCCCAGAGAAAGTGAATGAATACACCCAAAAAGTGAGCAAAATATATATAATCTAAATGCACTACATAAAAAAAAATTAATGTGTGTATCTCCTTGGTGAAAAAATCCCCACTAGGTGAACATAATATGCTTGTGCAATGCAAGATCAGAAGCGAATAGGGGGTGTAAAAACATGAAACCACGAACCAAGGACCATGTGAAAAAAGGCCACTACCTGAGAGCCTGGATGGGATGCTGACAGCCAGTGAAGAACGCGCCCCGACGCGCGTTTCGGTATTGATAACCTTCGTCAGGGGGATGGGTTTTAAACACAAGTGAGAAGGTTCATCGCTCAGCAGTTTTCCGAAGACTTTCAGGATATTCATCCCCAGGGTGAAGACATGACCTTGGCCGGCTTCCCCCAGGGTCAGAATGATAACTCTCTGTCCAAGATCCTTCCTGCACAAGGAGACCTGCATCCACAACACCACTGCGACTGGGATGGGCAGGTGATTTGCAGCTGTCAGTTTTCAGGCATCGTGGTCACTTGAGACCCAGTATTCACCAGGCAACGCTTGGCCCGACGATCAAACTCAGCCCAGACAAGTGGGCATGTAGACACCAGATTTGTGGGACTTTCACTACTCCTTCCTTTCCAATCTGTCTCCAGGCGGCGACCCCCAGGCTCGGAGCCCTCCAGTTTAATGGGCGGCGTGGCCGAGGCCTGGCCCATCGCAGACATTCCCTAGCCACATGACCTACTTCTCCATAGTTATAACAAGTGAAGGGCCTCTGGTGGCGGAACCTTCGGGCCTCGTGATGGACATCTGCTTCTCCTTGGCTCCCAGCGGTGCACTGGCCGGCTTCAATTTTTTCCTTCACCTGAGCCAGTTCCCCTTGAATATTCAACAGCTCTTTTCTCATCTCTTCAACCCATTGGGGTTCAGCAACTATCTGCACTGCTGCTTCACCAGTCTGGACGACCTTCCCTGCCGGGACCGTCACCCCCTGCTCCTGTTCACGTGAGCGGGCCTCTTTCCCTATGTCAGCAAAAGTGATACAAGGGTCTGCCTGCACCCGCTCTCGCAGGGTCTGCTTGGTCAGGACATCCCGCAGGCCAGTTACCAACAAGTCACGCAGCACGACATCTGTCGGCCCTATCCCCATCCCGTCTTTTCTGAAAATGGCAGTGTGTAATTCTGGTAGGGCATTCATATATTGCATAACCTTCTCCCCCTCTCTTTGCATTTGGCTAAACAGGCGAGTCCTAAGTTCTCCTACGTCAGTGGGGTCCCCATGGGTCGCCTCTAAGATTTGGAGCACTTTAGCAAACGTATCACAGTCTCGGGGGGTACGCAGCATCACAGAGTCTCGAGCCTCTCCATCCAAAGCCATAATGGCCACCTAGGGGTCATAGGGTGCATTCTCATCATACCCCTCATGTGCTCCGTCCAACTTCACAACATAGTATTGGACCCCGTAAATTATGGCAAGTTACTCAGCATGGCCCCCAGAGAGATACTGGTTCTGGGCCCAGATGCCTGTTCTGCCGCCTCCCGTCTATTAGACTGCATCCTGCCGACTACGCCAAAATGTAAGGAGGGAAGATTCGTTAGATGCAGTGAAGAGCTGGAGGCAGAGAAGGGGTTAGCAGAATTTACTTGGACAGGTTATTATGCAAAGAATACTCCATGCAGGGAGACGAGAACAGTAACGGCAACAACGGTATTTGCACACAAACACAATACTTGAGAAGAAGGTATACAAAAAAGATAACTTATTGCTCGCAGTTCTTGTTTGGGAAAGGCTGAAACATATCTCTCGCCAATGTCACAGACAATGTCTCTGGTTCTGTTACGGAGGAAGGAAAAGCACCGTCTCCCGACGATGCCAATGTACCCGGTCCCGCTTGGCTTGGGTGTGCTGGTACGTAGAAACAGTCCTTTATGTAGATTCCTCTGGAATGGCGCCGAACACGAACCGTGGGCACGCTCGCAGGCAACAGCAGCGTGCGATCCTCTGCAGTAGTCTCTCGAAACGGAGCAAGTCAGCTTATCGGTAACTGCAGGCCGGGAGGAGCCGTCCAACAAGGAAGGGTCCAAGGACAGCTCAGTAGGGACACAGTCAATTTGACAGTCAGAACGCTGGGGGATGGATGACGTGGAGTTAGCAGTCGGGAGGGTGTCAACCTTCTCCTTGTTTTCCTGTCGCTTTCCCGCCAAGTCTCCTCCGTTCCCGCACTCAGTCCCTTTTATCTCCCCCACGCCCCCTGCTGTCCAGTGCAAAGGTCCTCCCCTCCCAGAAGAACCTTCCCCCGGCAACAGTGGTGATATTCCCAATAGTTCCGGCCCCAGCTGACTCTGTCCCTGCTCATCTTCTTACACTCGCGTTACTTTCCTCATCCGACTCACAGCTTCTTCCAGAAATCTGTAATTGACACAGAATGTTCTAATGCAAATATTTTCTCTTTTTTCCTTAGCGCTTTAACTGCTTTTCTGCTCCCCGAATAGACATTAGTCACAAACATTATACAAACAGCCTAAAAAACTCATCTCTGGTGCCCCTTCAGTGATGGCACTCCCACTCCTTAGTCAGATACAGATGGATCTGTAGGTAATTAAAATAAAACGACATTTGAGGCCCCTGCTGTTTTATTGCGTTAAGTTGCTCTGACATGTTTTTGCTTGTGACTAATTGTTTTTTTAATCTCCTAAGACAATATTCACACACTGTGCTAAGAAAAGATACAGAAGAAATGAACTTATTGCTCTCTGTTGTAAAAATTAAACTTCACCTATTTACATTCCTCTTTTTTGCAAGAAGTGTTTTTAAAAAGGACGTATTATGTGAATTAAACGGCCAATTTTGTTTATAGCCTGAGTTAAAGGGTATATTTCATCAGAATTTTTTATTTAAATGGAGCCCCTCTTACAATTGTCACTGCTCCACTGATTGTGGAACAGTTTTTTGTTTTCTTCTGCCACTCTCCGTTCCAAAGTTATTCCCCCTGGTAATAACAGTACAAATTTTTAATTCAACCAATAAGAGATACAACAAAATTGCTCTGTGGGTGTGTACATTTTCTTCTCTGATGCTGGCCAATCAAAATACAGCCACTCCCACAAATAACCATATTAGTTTAAGGTAAAACTAGCATTTTTTTTTACCAATGGGCATAACTTTGGAATGGAGGGGCATAACTTTGGAATGGAGGGACACAGAAAAAAAAGAAAAACTGTTCTAGAATCAGTGAAGCAGAGATACTCAGTTTAGATAAAAAATACAAAGATTGGTCCTCTTTAAATGACATATTATAGTGATAACCTATTAATGTAAGGGTCTACCATCAGGTATCAGCGCTCCATACACTCTAGATAGCTGTCAGAAGCCCTCCTGACTCCCCCATAAAAGCAAAGCCACACTTTTTGGCACCCATAGCCAAAGATTAAATGTATTGAACGTGTTGAAAGTCAACATGCTCAATCCTTCCATGTCTGATGTCAAATGAGAGTCTGGTGACCATCATAACCCTGCAGAAATCGGTGAGATTGAACAATATTTACTTAAAGGGGTGGTCTGAGATCAGACAAAATTGGGGTTGATGGTCACAATGCTTTAAAACATAAAAATAAGAATTAATTATCTGCTGAAGCTTCTGCTGCTCCTGTATATTCTTAGCTTACAGCCATGGCTACAGGGGTGACTAGGTAATGAAAAGGCTCATTGGTCTCATGCCACTACCTGTTATTGCAGTGATTGGCTGCAGCGGCCTCATTTTGTAGACAGCATGTTACCTCTACTGTCCTGCAGACACAACCTGGCAGTGAGCAGCAGAAAGACAGAGAGATAGAGCAGGAGATGCCGGTAAGTAATTCTTATTTTATTTTGAAGCATGAACAGTGTTGACTCCGATTTTTTATAAAAAGAGACAATCCCTTTAAGGGGCCAACACAACCCCATATTTGTGCATTGGTGACCAGTTCAGGTACGACAGCTCAGCCCATACAAGCAAATGACAGTACCAGTCACAACCATATCAATGAGCCTGGTGCTACGTGGAGCGATCAAGTGCAGGTACTCTTTCTTTTGAGTGGTGAATGCTCTGTGGAATGGACTCTCAGTCATCACATATTTATGGCCCAGACAAAGAATGGACAAGATTACATCCCTAAAAACACATTTTAATGAAAAATTTAATAAAAAAAGGAAGTTTGACTTTAGTTAATTTTCAGGAAATCCTTTTGTCTTTTTTGTGAATAGTTTGGTAGGCAGAAACTAAGTACGCTTGGATATTCATCACTCTCCACCCTCAGAGGTGGCCATGCTGAATCTACCTCTTTTGGAGAACCAAGTGGTAGTTTTACTTCTTCCAATCTCCAGTGTTAAAAATGGAGTATAAGGAAATGATCAAAGAACCCATACATCATGGAGCTGTAGATTCTCCATGTGCTGCCATGTGGTACCTCCATATGACACTGTAATGTGTCCTCTGAGGCTCATTGATATTCTGTTGAAGAGATATGCTGCTGTTTGAAAGCTATGCCCAATTCATAGGATAGGGGATAATTTCATGAACACTGAAGTCCGACCATTGGGGACCTTCTCTGATCCTGAGAATTGGGGTCCGGAAGAGCCCAGTGTAAATAAAGCGGTGGTCAATCATGGGCACTACCACTCTAAGGACCACTGGAGATGTCCTTGGAGATGGAATGGCAGTGTGCATGATTGACCACCGTTCCATTCATACCGTTCTCTATGGAGCTCCAGTTCTTGGGGTTGGTAGGGTCCTAGTGGCCGAACCCCTGGGAAGCTATCCTCTATCCCAATACCCTTTTAACGCTTAAGCACTGCATTGCATCGTCTAGACGAGATGAATTCATGTGCCAAGTCCTTTGATAAACGTTAATGGAAAACCAGATGGAGAGATATCATGTACTGTACCTGCAACAGGTTTCCATAAAGGAGCCTGTCAGTACAAATTGACTGTTCAAACCAAGCATGGGTGCTTTGTGCACCCTTGGATGGACAAACATCTTCCCAACCACCCTATTGGTTTTGCATATGTAAGGCGACCAGGGTGGTAGTCTTGGCAATGAGCTGTACAGTTCCCACACCCTTGTGCCCCACAGATAAAACATAATGTCCTTTTTTCTGCATGTGCAGTGTACGCAGCAGAACACTCACAGTCACTGTTGGGTTCCCCTCACCTGCTGTCACACTGGCTATGCATCCATGAGCCCCATAAACCACTTTGGAGTCGAGGTCTTTTTCCAACAGTTGAACTTTACTAAGCGAGAGGGCATTCATCACATAGGCAGCACAGTTCAGACAGGGCAATGTTTTCTGTACTTGCCCTGCCTTCCGGGCAGCCTCCGTTCTTCCTGTAAACTGTCTCTCTTTCCTTCTGGCATTCCCTGCCGTTTTTCTGGACAATCTCTGTCCAATCCTTGCTTCTCGTGTCACCAGCTCTCTGCCCTTCCCTCATCCGGTTCCAATTGGGAAAGGTTCCAGGAATGCCATCTCAGCTACTCCTGCCCTGTCATAGACCCCGGGTCCTCCTTGTGACAGTCTTTCCTAAGCTGGTGCCCGACTGCACGATTCTCCGCTTGGGGCCCCTTCCTGACATAGCAGCTCTATCCCCATGGCCGTCAGACAATCTGGACTCTCTGCTGCATGCACCTTGCCCTGGGCAAGGCTGACCGGGGTCTGCTGCCTAAACAGGAAGTCCCTTTCCTATATCCCTGGCTCTGCACTGCTTTGCTCTAACTCCTACTAACTGAATAACCCCTTGCTGCCTGTACCTAAACTATCACTCTTATCTATTCTATTCTAATCCCCCTACGGTCCTATACTAAGATCCTTTACTATCTAAGATCCTATCCTAGCCCTAAGCCTATACACAGCGCATGACAGATACATGACATTGCAGTACATAAACATTACATTTCACATTAATAAAGAATGAGGTGCCACGAGTAATTCTGTGAGCAGCTACCAGGGGAGAGGAAGACACCTCCTTACACATATATCTTTGCTTCTATCTTGCTTGATTGGCAGCTCCAGCTTTATAGTAAGAGGAGGGTATAGACAAAAAATAAGTAGATGGGAAGATGCACTAAACTGGCTGCACCAAGGGTGCACTGAGCAAGTATAGTTGGTTTGAACAGTTATTTTTTGCTCACAGTCTCCCTTTTAAATCCAAGGGGGTTAACAAATTTTGCAAACTGGGATTTTTTTTTGATTGGCTGGTCTCTAGTATTTGGGCTTTGTTGAAAAAAAAAAGCAAAATAAGCACATTCAATAAAGGAGGTGAGATGCAAAATGCAGGCATGTATCATTTTTGTATGATTCAAGAACAATGTATCAATTTCCCATAAATCTATGAAGCTTTTAAAGTACAAACAAGGATGTCTTTGTCATTATGACTTCATTCATCATAACTTTCTAAATCGATGCGGCCGTGTTAATCATGAATACCAATGTACTGACAGATCAATAATTCCATGGTGAGGCACGGCATCAAATATTAATGTGGCTGTTGATAAGGATTAGATGTGTGCAGCAGGTAAATCTGCGCTATATACTTATTCAGATGTTGCCTTATAAGATACACGTGTATGATAAAGTCTCGGGTTGTGGGTGGTAATGACATAACATGACAAAATGGATTGGTGTCTCCGAGAGCACAACGATTCAGTCTGGGTTTCTAATTGCCTGACGTTACACTGGTAATTTAAATGGCCCATTTTAGCTCATTGGAAACTGTCATTGCAATATGATGATGTGCAAGAATATCTTAAGCACAAGATTTAAGAAAGCAGCACAACTCAACCACGTCTGCATATGTGTAGCCCAGCTGTGACTGGAGCCACATGTTACCC
>VIAB01032915.1:13445-25305 GCA_009801035.1 Oophaga pumilio | reverse complement strand
CAAAGTAGCCACCTTTTCCTTTGATTACTGCTTTGCACACTCTTTACATTCTCTTGGCATTGTTGGGTCTGGTATCTCTCATCTTCCTCTCTATTCTCTATGGGATTAAGGTCAGGCGAGTTTCCTGGCTAATCAAGCACAGGGATACTGTTGTTTTTAAACCAGGTATTGGTACTTTTGGCAGTGTGGACAGGTGTCAAGACCTGCTGTTTAGCAGCGATCTCACTAGCGATCTCGCTATGTGAGACGGGGCCTTAAGGGACCTCTTTTAAATGCTTAGGAAGCCTTTGCAGGTGTTTTTTTTTAATTATTCTAATTTACTGAGATAATGACTTTTGGGCTTTCATTGGCTGTAAGCCATAGTCATCAACATTAGCAAAAATAAACACTTGAAATAGATCACTCTGTTGGTAATGACTCTACATAATATGAGTTTCATTTTTTGTATTGAATAACTTAAATAAATAAACTTTTTGATGATATTCTAATTTAGTGATAAGCACTTGTAAGTCTCCTTATGTGGGCTTGGCACTCTCCAAAAAAGAAAAAAAGTAAACGTTCCCCAACAGACATCCTGTTTGTGACCTCTCACCCAGCCAAATAAGATCTCCTGCTTTGCACTAATGAAGGGCAAACACCCTGAAATACGTCTGCAAATTGAGTGTCTGTTTGTCTTTTTACCTTAAGTCATATGTCAAGGCTTGTTAAAGAGTCAATATTGACCCAGTAGATGGCGCTAGTTATTGTCTCCTTCCTCTTTGAAGAGGCTATTTGCATATTCAAATTGTTGTCACAGGACCTGTACAGTGGATATTCAACCAATCTATGCTGTAAATGAGGTAGTACTCTTAATTTTATTGTGTAACTTGATACTCCTGGACCTCAAAAATCCAACTTACAATGCAGCATCAATATAACTGTTGTCTCCTTAACTAACAGAGGGTCCTGATTGCTGCTGTTGACACTTCAAACCCTGTAACTACACTTCTGACACTACCATACAATTCCACTCTTTGGCGCAATCTCCAACTTCTGCTCTACGTTATACTTAAAGACTAGTAGGAAGCTGAGCAATGGGGTGCTGTCTGTAGGGTCGTCATGCCTTTCTTTTTCCTATGTAAGTAAAACTGTCATAAAATTAGCAAGGTTCTCAATTGTGATTTTCTCTTCCTAATTGACCCAGTAATGGCTCAGTAGTCACTTAAAAGAAATCAGCATAATTAATGCCATTTATTTAAAGGAATTTTACATGTCAGCTTCTAAAATTCAGATTTACATCTAAGGCTTAAGGTACTGCCACACTAAACAATATCGCTAACGGGATCGCTAAAAAACGTCACTATTTAGCGATCCCGTTAGCGATGTTGCTGTGTGTGGCAGCTTCCGGCGACGAGCTTCCTGCTGGGATCTCGCTCGTCGCCGGAAACGATCCGGACCCTATTTTCGTCGCTGGCGCCCCGCTGGGTGAGTATGTATCGCTAAGTGTGGCACCTTTTCTTAGCGATTTAGCGGTACTTTTGTACCGCTAAATCGCTAAGAAGATCGCTAACGGCGATAGCGTCGTTAACTATATCGCTAAATGTGGCACACATTTAGCGATATTAAAACGATCCCGCTAGCGATCTCATTAGTATGCGACGCTAACGAGATCGTTAGCGGGAGCGTTTAGTGTGGCAGTACCTTTACGCAAAGACAGAATGACAGTCAGTGCAGCTCCTGGTAACATTCTGTGTGTACTAACCTGTAGAATACATTTGTTTCTTCGTTGTCTAATTAGACTGAATGTGTTTGGCTTTTATCAGCCTCGTTAGTGAAACATCTGCAATTAGTAACAGAGTTTCTAATGGCTGACCTTATTTTTCACTCTTAATGAGTATTGTAATTTAGAAAAAGTGTCAGCTGCCTGCCCCAAGATAAGGTTAGGGATGAGCGAATATGCTTAGTGATACTCGGATATCACTCGAGTGTCTGGATGCACGGATGTGCTCGACACTCGACAAGCATTGGCTAGTGCTCGGATTTGAAGCTCGAATCCCCGCACCACATGTTTGGCACCTGTTATTGCCTACCAGCCACTGTAATGCCATAACCATCTTGTTAGTGGCATTACTGTGATTGACTGGTCGCATTAGCTCAACAAAGGTTATAAAAGGACAGGCATCGCCATGCCACACTGATGCCATTGCACAGCCCAGGGACAGTTGTGATTGGAGGAAGAGAGTAGTTATCCAGGCCTGTGTGTGCACAGTTTAACTAATCAGAGCTCTCTAGTGTTGATACTGGTGCTGATGCTGAACCATCATACTAAGAGTCATTCTAAGGGCTAATCTTGTGCTTTGCTGCTTGTGTCAAATACATTCTGCATTTAGCCTAGGGATAGCTGCAGTAGCAGGGAGTGGGGCAGAATACAGCCTCTAGACAGGGCTTAGGGCTTTGCAGTCAGTTGCTAAATATATATCTGCTGCACTTGATCACATTCTTTTTTTTGATTGATTATATTGTCATCCATACAGTTTTACGTGCTTAGTGGTACATTACGTTGGTATATAACACTCCAAAAAAGTGTTTACAAATTTTTCTGGATTGAATTTGTCATCCATACAGTATTACCTGCTTTCTGTTACAATTCAATGGTATATAACACTGCAAAAAAGCCTTCAAATATTCTTCTGGATTCACTTTGTCATCCAATGAGTATTAAGTGCTTCGTTTTACATTTCAGTGGTATATAACAATCCAAAAAAGTGTTCAAAAATTTTTGAGGATTGAATTTGTTATCCATAGAGTATTACGTGCTTTGTGTTTCATCTTGGTGGTAACACTCCATAAAACCGTTCAAAATATTTTCTGGATTCAATTAGTCATCCACAGAGTATTAAATGGTTTGTTTTACATTTCGGCGGTATATTACACCCCAAAAAAAGAATTAAAACATTTTTCTGGATTCAATTAGTCATCCATAGAGTGTTACGTGCTATATTTTGGGGGTATATAACACTCCAAAAGAGCATTTAAAAATGTTTTTGGATTCAATTTATTATCCATAGAGTATTATGTGCTTTGTGTAACATTACGGTGGTATTAAACTCCAAAAAAATGCTTTGCCTGCTGCAGGTGAAATAATAAACTTGGTTTCCAAAGACCTAGCGTTTAGAAAATGCATAAGGAATGCGGTAAGGGATGGCGAAGTGAAAGTACTGATGATGGTGCACGCAGATGCCTAGGACGTGTGACAGGTGAGACTACATCTGTTGCTGTAGCACAAGTTGCATGCTTATACATGACACATAGCTTCCTGTCCTACTTTGCAGGGAGGCACGGTGCACCACTTCTGAAGCCACACCAGTGCAAACAGGTGATCAGTTGGATAGCAGATAATGCTTCCAGCATGATTGTCAGCACTACCCAGTCTTCCACAAGGTCCAGTCTCAACAGCCAACAGAGTGGTTTACTTAAACCTAACCCTGATCCTCCTACCTCCCAACATATTGAGTCCCAGGGGACCAATGATCACATACTAGGACACTCAGAGGAGCTCATTACGACATAATTTCTTGATTGTGGCCTCTCACCCAGCATGTTCCAAGAGGGATGGCGGAAGATGCTGTTTAATAATGCAAAAAATTTAGAGCAGCCACGACCACAAGAAGATGATTTGCTAGAAAAGTCAAATTTTATGATGATGGTTAGGAATGTCTAGAGGTAGATGATGATGAGACACAGTTGACGTTAAGTCAAGTTGTTATTAAGTCACCAATGCAGGAGGACTAGGGTGCGGTGGTTGAAGACGAAGTGGTGAATGATGAAGTCAGCAACCCAACCTGACAAGCTGTCATGCAGAGCAAGGCCAGCAGCACTGAGGGGGAGGGATTGGCAGTATCAAAACAGGCAGGAAAAGGCAGTGGGGTGACGAGAGGGAGAACGCAGGCAATTGTTCTGCAGAGCACTGACAAATGTAAATTTCTCTGTCAAAGCGTTAGGTGTTCCTCAGTCTTGGACTTTTTTAAATAGAGCTGTTAGACCAAAAAAATGGTCATTTGCAACTTGTGCTATACCAAGATCAACAGGGGCCTCACCACTAAGAGCCTAACCTCCACCAGCATGATCAGGCACATGTCATGTAAGCTCCTGACTTGGTGGGCAGAATGCCTAGGTCAAAACTTGGTGCCAGCGGGTGACACCACTGCCTCTTCCCCTGTGGTAGGTGCTTCTCAATCCCCTGTCCATTACACTGGCGCAGATGCCTCCCATCCTGCACCTTTCCTAGCACATTCTGAGGCACCGTCTTCAGCCACTGCCAAAAACTTGTCCCAGTACAGCATTCAGCTGTCCCTACCTCAGGTCTTGTAATGAATAAGATAGCTCCCAGCCACCCACCCACCCACAGGCCCAAATGCTAAAAGGGCACATTTCCAGGCTACTTTCCGTGGAAATGTTGCTGTTTAGGTCTGTAGACATGGAGAATTTCTGCTGACTTGGTCCCCAGCCACCACTTTTTCTCCCAGTGTGGCATCCTCACCTTGTACCAGTAAGTGTCCTGGAACATCACCCGTGCCCTTACCAATGCAGTTACTAGGATTGGACACTTAATGACCAACACGTGGACAAGCGCTTGTGGCCAGTGATGCTACATTTCACTGACGTCACACTGGGTGAACGTTGTTAAGGCTGGGGCTGAGTCCCACCCTGGCATGGCACATATGCTACCAAAGTCGAGGATTTCTTGTCCTACTTCGAACAGGGTTTCCTCCACCTCCTACAGCAGTTCCTGCACCCCCTCCTGCTCGTTCTCATCCTCCATCTCTGATTTTTATCTCAGAGCATGTCATACACATCAGCTGGAAGCTCTACAGCACTCTAAAGCTAATTTGTCTAGGAGACAAACTGCACACTGCAGTAGAGTTATGGAAAGAAATAACAGACAAGACTTATCTGTGTCTTTCACTGCTAAACCTCCAACCAGGCATGGTAGTGTGTGATAAAGGCCATAACCGGTGGCTATGAAGCTTGGGAAGCTTACATACCATGCTTGGCCCATGTGCTCAAACTGGTGGCTCAGTGGTTTCTAAAAACCTACCCAGATTTGCCAGAGCTTCTGGTCAAGGTACGCCATGTCAGTGCCCTTTTCCGCTGACTGGTGTGTGACATCACCACACTCTGGAACTCCACACTGCATATGCTATCAAGGTTTTGTGAACAGCAGAGGCCAGTTGCGGAATACCAGTTCCAAAACGCCCATCGGTATTCCGGGCAGTCACCACTGATAACAACTGAAGAGTGGGCATAGGTATCTCATATTTGTGCGGTTCTCCAAGACTTTTAGGACTGCACAAAGATGGTGAGCAGCGATGGCACCATAATCAGCGCAACAATCCCACTTCAGTGCCTATTTAAACAGTCGGTGATTACAATTAAAGATGAAGCTTTGCATGCGTACCAGATGGAGATGGAGGAAGACATGAGGCATAGAGATACTACCTAGTTCAGACCTAATATCATCTGCTCAGCATGGATTGGGTAACAATGAGGAAGTGGAGGCTGAGGAGGAACAGTAGCGCAACAGAGGCTAGTACCCATACAAGCTTCATCTCATCTCTTTTATGTGTATGGGCTGAGGAGTGAAATGAGGAAGAAGAGATGTAGGAGGAGGAGATGGAGAGTAGTCATCATAGTGGAGACAGGGAAGTGTTGGCTGTAGAGAGCATGGCACATATGGCCAACTTTACGTACCTTTGCCTTTCCCGTGACCCGAACGTTACATTCATCTTGGCCAAAAAAAAGGGTTCACCCTGCTAAACCCACGCTACAAGGAGAACCTTGCATCTCTCCTTACTGAGGCAGAGAGGTCTACTAAAATGGTGCTATACTAGAAAGACATTGTGGAAAATATGTTGATAAAGTTCTCGTCAGATAATTCTAGCTGCAGGTGGAAAGATTCCTGGCCAAACCAAGGAGGAGAGGCCCGGGAGATATACACCAAGTACTGCTGTAGGCAGGGGTATACTGTCAAAGGCCTGGGCCAATTTCATGATATCCTCCTAGTATTCAGGCCCTGATTATAGGGTAATTTTGATAAGGAAGGAAAAGTTTTTAAAGATGGTCAAGCAATACCTGACCGACAATACCAGTGTACTCACTAATTCCTATGTGAACTTCAACTATTGAGTCTCAAAGCTGGACCCCTGGCATGAGCTGTCTCTCTATGCGATAGAGAAGTTATGCTGCCCTTCTGCTAGCGTCTTGTCTGAGCGGGTTTTTAATGCTGGAGGTGGTGGGGTCATAACAGACAGGTGTTTTTGACTGTCAACAAAAATGCTGACAGGCTCACTCATAAAAATGAACAAGGCCTGGATTAGCCCCGACTTTCCCATACCACCAACACATAAAGTGTTTTTAAACGTCAATATTTGAATGAGGCCTGCCAGTTGTTGCCTTCAATCTTCTATGGATGACTGGGTGACCCTCCTTATAATTTTTTCCTTGGTTTGCATTTTGCACAAAGCCTTGATGAGTGTAGGAGTACATCAACTACACTTTGTTAATTTATTATGAGGCACTCCACTTGATGCCTTCAAGGGTGTATGGACGACTTGCTTGTAATTTTTGTCAGGCTTTGCACTTATTGCACAGCATTTATGAGTCTTGGAGTACATCTACATGACAATTTGAACAGAATACAGTCATGGAAAAAAAGTTTTGAGAATGACACAAATATTAATTTTTACAAAGTCTACTGCTTCACTTTTTCTAATGGCAATTTGCATATACTCCAGAATGTTATAAATGGTGATCAGCTTAAGAGAAATTACTTGCAAAGTCAATATTTGGCTAGAAAATGAACTTTATCCCCCAAAACACATTTCAACATCATTGCAGCCCTGCCTTAAAAGGACCAGCTAACCTCTTTTCAGTGATTGCTCCATTAACACAGGTGTGGGTGTTGATGAGGACATGGCTGGAGATCAATCTGTCATGATTAAGTAAGAATGACACCACTGGACACTTTAAAAGGAGGCTGGTGCTTGGCATCATTGTTTCTCTTCTGGTAACCATGGTTATCTCTAAAGAAACACGTGCAGTTATCATTGCAACGCACAAAAATGGCCTAACAGAGAAGAGTATTGCAGCTAGAATGATTGCACCTCAGTCAACAATCTATCACATCATCAAGAACTTCAAGGAGAGAGGTTCCATTGTTGCCAAAAAGGCTCCAGGGCGCCCAAGAAAGACCAGCAAGCGCCAGGACCGTCTCTTAAAAGTGTTTCAGCTGCGGGATCGGGCTACCAACAGTGCAGAGCTTGCTCAGGAATGGCATCAGGCAGGTGTGAGTGCATCTGCACGCACTGTGAGGCGGAGACTCTTGGAGCAAGGCCTGGTCTCAAGGAGGGCAGCAAAGAAGCCACTTTTCTCAAGAAAAAACATCATGGACAGACTGATATTCTGCAAAAGGTACAGGCAGTGGACTGCTGAGGACTGGGGTAAAGTTATTTTCTCTGATGAATCCCCTTTTCGATTGTTTGGGACATCAGGAAAACGCCTCATTCGGAGAAGACAAGGTGAGCGCTACCACCAGTCTTGTCTCATGCCAACTGTTAAGCATCCTGAAACGATTTGTGTGTGGGGTTGCTTCTCAGCCAAGGGAATCGGCTCTCTCACAGTCTTGCCTAAAAACACAGCCATGAATAAAGAATGGTACCAGAATGTCCTCCAAGAGCAACTTCTCCCAACCCTCCAAGAGCAGTTTGGCGATCAACAATGCCTTTTCCAGCATGATGGAGCACCTTGCCATAAAGCAAAGGTGATAACTAAATGGCTCAGGGAACAAAACATAGAGATTTTGGGTCCATGGCCTGGAAACTCCCCAGATCTTAATCCCATTGAGAACTTGTGGTCAATCATCAAGAGACGGGTAAACAAACAAAAACCTAAAAATTCTGACAAAATGAAAGCATTGATTGTGCAAGAATGGACTGCTATCAGTCAGGATTTGGTCCAGAAGTTGATTGAGAGCATGCCAGGGAGAATTGCAGAAGTCCTGAAGAAGAAGGGTCAACACTGCAAATATTGACTTGCTGCATTAACTCATTCTAACTGTCAATATAAGCTTTTGTTACTCATATGTTTGCAATTATTATATTTCTTTCTGTGATAAAAACATCTGTCAAACACATATAAAAACCAGAGGGCAGCAGATAATGTGAAAATATAATATTTGTGTCATTCTCAAAACTTTTGGCCATGACTGTACATATGAAGCCCTTTTTTATGCCTGTGACGACACAGCATTTAATCTTAATTATCCAGACGTCTATTTTCAGAAAGCCAGGAGGCATAGACTGTTATCTTTATACTGACTTTTGAATTTATATGTTTGTTCTTGAATTGGTCAAGAACCATAGACTGTTGTCATATGAGTCTTAAGGCACTGCCACACTTAGCGATCGCACCAGCGATCATGACAATGACACGACCTGGCGAGATCGCTAGTGCGATCGCTATGTGATCGCTAGTTAGATTCCAAACACAACTCATCAGCGATCTGTGATTCCAAACACAACTCATCAGCTATCTGTATAATGACCTCTGCGGTCGTTGGGAAAACCTAGTCCCACTTGCGATGCTGGTGAAGACGTTCATAAAGGGTGTCACACTCAGCGATTCAGGCTCACCAGCGGGACACCAGCGACCAAAAAACGGCTCAGAACGTTCATAAGCGATCAGCGACATCTCAGCAGGGGCCACATCGCTGGTACATGTCACACACAGCTAAGTCGCTAACGAGATCGCTACTGCGTCATAAATGGTGACGCAGTAGCGATCTCGTTAGCGATCTCGCTAGCGATCTCGCTTAGTGTGGCATACCCTTTAGACATTGATTTTTGATATTTTTGAATGGCTGATGTTTGCCTCTTCTTTCAGATCCTATAGCTTATTGTCTGCTATCTGTGCAAGATGGGGATGCAGGGTCATTGAACAATTGATGTTTGATAATATGTTGATTGACCATTGTGTGGGACTCTGTGGCTTGTTGACTTGCAAAACAGAAGAAGAAAAACTATGTAGATTGATTAAATACTCAAACAATGCGAGATAATCTCATCAAACTTTCCTCTTGACCACTGTATGATAGCTTGAAGAACAACAGTTGTGAACTATATAAGGGGGTTATATGCCTCTGTAATGAGAGAACCAGAGACAAGTTACAAAACCACAGTCAGGAGAACTCTATGGGATAGCTGTCATCACATCATGACTGCATCACGAGGGACACAGATTTAACATTCTACAGGATGCCAGCTTAGGGGACCTCAGCCCCAACTGAAAGAATACAGATCTGCTCCAGTGACTATCACTGAACCCATGGATACTTTTGGGAAAGCCAGGATTGGTACCGACTGGTCAACTGGCACCTTGGAGATGTTCAGAGAATCCAGGTTATGATGCTCTGGTCACCTGGTCTCATACCTGCATGGACTGTCAACTTTTTAAGCCTGTCGTTACCTCCTCTCTGTTGTTTAATGTTAGAGATGGGGAAGTCGTCCCTGAAAGCTCTTAACAGCTACTCTTATCCCGGTAAGTCAGTGGAAGGGTGAAACTCTGTAATTTTGCACTTGGGTATTTTGCTGGGACTGCTCTATATGTTATTGTCTCTTTTGTGGTTCAATAAAGTATTGCCATGCTGTTTTAACCTCGCCATGTGTTGCCTGAGTAGCATTATGCCCACGGTAAAAGGACAGCGAGCGTTCAGTGGGATGAGTCCTAGTTTATGCTGTTTCAGCCAGCGGACTAGAGCAGCTGCTGACCCCTGTGTCTCCACAATGTATGATACAGAGTGTATCTGAGTCCCTCTTCCATCTAATTTTTGGCAGTTCTTGCTTCCTTCATAAATTACACTGAAATTTCCATTTTTTAATTAAAAAAAACTACAAATTGATTAAAAATTAATAAAAAAAATAAATTTTGGATTACTTAAATTATTATTTTTTTAATCATTTTTCAATGTTGCCTTATATAGAAGTCATTACACAGGAAATAATGTTTCTTAACATTTTTTTCCTGTAAACTCCTATTTCTCGTTGATTTTGAATGTTCTATTGTCAGTCCTTAACCCCTTTCCAACATCCGGCTTACTAGTACGACGATGTCGGACACCCTCCCTTTGATGTGGGCTCCGGTGGTGAGCCCACATATTTCTCGGCACTGTTTTCACATGTGCCCGGAACAGCCATAGGTGAAATCACGATCCACCCGTGGCTATTAACCCATTAAATGCCGCTGACAAACTCTGACAGTGGCATTTAACATGCGCTTCCAGCAATCGCGCCGTAAATCCGCACATCGGTGACCTCCGTCACATGATCGTGGATCACTGGTGTGTGGACATGACAACCCAAGGTCTTCTGGAGACCTCTATGGTTGTCATTGTCAGATTGCTATGAGCGCCACCCGGTGGTCAACGCTCATAGCAAGTCAGCAATTCTGCTTCATACAGGTGATCTGATCATTGCCTGTGTGTAGCAGAGCTGATCGGGTTATGGCAGCTTTCAGTCTCCCATGGAGACTATTGAAGCATGCCAAAAGTAAAAAACAAATGTTTTTAAAATTATAAAAAAATCAAAAAATAAAATAAAATAATAAAAGTTCAAATCACCCCCCATTCGCCGCATTCAATATAAAACAAATAAAAAAAATAAAACCTATACATAATTGGTATTACCATGTTCAGAATCGCCCAATCTATCAATATAAAAAGGAATTAACCCAAATGCTAAATGGTGCAATGAGAAAAAAATCAAAACGCCAGAATTACGTTTTTTTGGTTGCCGCAAAATTGCATTAAAATGCAATAATGGGCGATCAAAAGGTCATATCTGCACCAAAATGGTATCATTAAAAATGTCAGTTTGGCAGGCAAAAAATAAGCCCTCACCCAACCCGAAATCACAAAAAATGGAGACGCCACGGGTATCGGAAAATGGCACAAATTTTTTTTCTTTAACAAACTTTTACATTTTTTTTCACCACTTAAATAAAAAAGAACCTGGACATATTTGGTGTCTATGAATTTGCAATGACCTGGAGAATCATAATAGCAGGCTAGCTTTAGCATTTAGTAAACATAGTAAGAAAGCAAAACAAAAAACTATTGTGGAATTGCACTTTTTTTGCAATGTCACCGCACTTGTAATTTTTTTCTAGCTTTCCAGTAAACAATATGGTAAAATCAATGGTGTAATTCAAAAGTACAACTCGTCCTGAAAAAAACAAGCCCTCACATGGCCAAATTGACAGAGAAATAAAAAAGTTATGGCTCTGGGAAGAAGGGGATCAAAAACCGAAAATGCAATAACGAAAATACCTCTGGTCATGAAGAGGTTAAAGTGGAGTAAAAGTGTGAGACTATTGTTCTCTGGAGTGATCTGGGAGTCAGAGATTCTTCCAGGAGTCTTCCCTATGCTGTTCTCCTTCCATTCAGCACTTGTTGCATCCATTTCAACATTTTTACTGCCCCTCAGACGTCCTCGTAGGGTCTGCCGGAAAACTGCTTGGATTTCTGATTGACTCCCATTGACACTTCATTATACGAAATGAGCATCCAAACCTTTTAGTGCTCGCTCATCCATATTAAAGGTCTAACTAAATATACTTGCTTTCACTATTACTATTTTTCTGCTAAACTTATCTTAGCTGAAAAAAATTAAATATAAAATTTGAAATACACAAAAGTTTGAGAGTCTTGGTAGTCAAAACATTCATTCTTTGGAAGAATTCATCAACTCTTAAAATTTCTTATAGCCAGCTATCAGTTTAGATTTGACAAAATCGGACGACTGCAATGCGATGAAATATGGCATTGCAG
>VIAB01032911.1:18430-30199 GCA_009801035.1 Oophaga pumilio | reverse complement strand
CTCCAGTGTCTTATGGGCCAAAATCATGGTCCATATATATTGGGTTCCATTATTAATGATCCAGTGTATACTGGGCCCCATAAATGCTGCTCCAGTGTGTGCTGTCCCCATTTACAATGCTTCATTATGTGATGTGCCCCATGGATGATGCTTCAGTGTCTGATCTGCCCCATTGAGAATGCTCCTGTATATGATAGGCACCATGGATGATGCTCCAGTGTCTTATGGGCCAAAATAATGCTCCAAATATCATGGGCCCCATTTATAATGATCCAGTGTATAATATTCCCCGTAAATACTGCTCCAGTTTCTGTTTTACCCCTTTTAGAATGCTCCTGTATTATTTGGGCCCCATGGATGATGCTCAAGTGTCTTATGGGCCAAAATCATGGTCCTTATATAATGGGCCCCATTATTAATGATCCAGTGTATAATAGGCCCTGTTAATGCTGCTCCATTGTCTGATGTCCTCCATTTACAATGCTGCAGTATATGATGGGCTCCATGGATGCTGCTCCAGTGTCTGATCTGCCACATTTAGAATGCTCCAGTATATGTTGGGTCCCATGGATGATGCTCCAGTGTGTTATGGGCCAAAATGATGGTCCGTATATAGTGGGCCCCATTATTAATTATCCTGTATATAATGGGCCCTGTAAATGCTGCTCCAGTGTCTGCTGTCCCCCATTTACAATGCTCCAGTATATGATGGGCCCCATGGATGCTGCTCCAGTCTTTGATCTGCCCCATTGAGAAAGCTCCTGTATATGATGGGCCCCATGGATGATGCTCCAGTGTCTTATGGGCCAAAATAATGCTCCATATATCATGGGCCCCATTTATATGATCCAGTGTTTAATAGTCCCCGTAAATGCTGCTCCAGTGTCTATTTTCCCCCTTTTAGAATGCTAATGTATTATTTGGGCCCCATGGATGATGCTCAAGTGTCTTATGGGCCAAAATCATGGTCCATATATAAAGGACCCCATTATTAATGTTCCAGTGTATAATGGGCCCCATAAATGCTGCTCCAGTGTCTGCTGTCCCCATTTACAATGCTTCAGTTTATAATGGGCCCCATGGATGGTGCTCCAGTGTCTGTTCTGCCCCATTTAGAATGTTCCAGAATATGTTGGGCCCCATGGACGCTGCTCCAGTCTCTGATCTGCCCTTTTGAGAATGCTCCTGTATATGATGGGCCCAGGGGTGGGATTCAAATTTTTAACAACAGGTTCTGTGTTTGTGCGTCAGAAAAACCACACCCATTTTTCAGTCACACCCATTTTTAAAGCCACAGCCATTTGCACACACCTTTTCCTCAAACATATATAAGTAGGGGCGCATTAAAAATTAAAAGAAATCTGCAGCACGTCACCGTCACAAGAACATTATATTGCCGTCTATGATTTCAAGTTAGCTCGCGACTTGCAACCAAAACTCCAAGCTTGGCTTTGTAACAGTTACGCCGTGTCGCGTGCCCGATCCGAGCGTCACCACACGGGAATTCATCTGAGGCCATGCCATGACGTCACGTGCCTTGCAGCCCCCGGCTTATTCACCGAGCACCATAGGGCAGATTTAACACTTTGTGAGACTAATGTCAGTCATTTGTCTCCTAATATCGGACTTCCCGGGTCAGGTCAGATATTGACAGCAGACGTGGGCTCTTCTGTCAGCTGGGGGTCACATACTTTGCCAATAATATAAGTGGTGGCCCTGTGACTGATGCCTTGAAAGCAGGAACATTTCAGGGTGAATTTCTGATCTTTTTGGCACAGAATTTACATCTGTGTTATGTTTCAGTAGCTGAGGAGGACAGGAACAACAGCAGGGCAGCCGAACACCTGAGATGTTGGTAACTGATGGGTTGCAGATTCCTAAACTAACGACACAACTAGAGGTAGCCGTGGAGCGTTCCTACGTTGATCCTAGATGCCTCGTCACAGCCTGAGAGATAACTACACCTAAAGGCAGAAAGATGAAAGCTATCTGCCCTGGAGCAGATCCCCAAAGAAAATAGGAAGCCCCCAAACATATAATGGCGGTTAGACAAGATGAAAATACAAACATAGGCAGAAAATAGACTGAGCAAACGCTGGGGCCACAAGCTGACTAAATAGGATAGGACACGAGAGATTACTTTCTGCAACCCAGAAAACCCTACAAAAATCCAACAATTCTGATTACAAAAATACTGAGATCACACGATCTCGCCACCCACTAAATCAGATCTCAGTGTGAACAAAAACCAAGCCGCAGCCAAAGAAAAAACAGGAAAAAGCAAATGAGCAAATAACAGTGGCTGCAGATAAACTGTGAGGAGCTCAGGCCCCTGGAGGGGACCTGGCTGACCTCCACAAAAGTGCAGAAAACAATGCAAAAATAAAGCACAAAAAGAAAAGCAAAAAAGTATCCGGCAACCATCATGGGAGGGAACCTCCCTTATATCAGACCAATCCGTGATTCCAGATTGCCAACTCCTCGCTGAAAGGTTCAGTACTGTCTGTAACCACCAGAGGGAGCCTCTGCTCAGAAACCATCTCTAGCACATTCATAACACATCGGCTCCTCCACTAATGTAAACATAGGCCCAGAAGAGGGAATATGGCCTGTTCTGGTGACTGTGGGCACATAACACAGGGCCACTGCTAACAGGCCCTCAGGGCTCAGCATTACTGGGCATAGCAGGCAGGATATAGCATGCTGACCCATAGAACTGGCGGTGCAGAGGGCCTGCTGTGATATATGGGACTGGGGGTGCACTTCCCACTACTATTTACTTACCGACCCCAAGTTCCAAAGTGGCGCGCTGCGTAGCTCAGCTCAGAGTCACACTGGGTAGGCCGCAGGTGGCGTGCGCGTAGTAGCTGAGCGCCTGTGCCTGCCTCGTGACTGTCTGTGATGCGGTCACCATCTACCCAATTGCCGCAGGTATCAGTGTGCGGGGGCCGGGGCCCAGCGGCAGGGCAGGCTCCAGGTTTTTATGGGCCCTGAGCGAAAGAGTCTCAGTGGGCCTCTTTTACACAGACAACGATTCATGATGCACAGATACGGCAGAGAAATATAGGTATAGTACAATGAGAAACATTTCACTTACTTCTTCCATTACATGAGTGATATCTATTGTAAATTCTACAATAGCTCAGAAACCGCCAAATCCTCACAGCGAACAGTACAGAATGGACAGTACAGCCCTCCATACAATATTATGGGCACCACATAGTCCTCCATACAGTATTATGGGCCAAATATAATGCTCCATAAAGAATATTGGACCCCAAATAATGCTCCATACAGGATACTGGTCCCCATATAATGCTCCATACAAAATATGGAGCTTTCCTCTGCACTGTGCTGTGTTCTACACTGTTACGGCTCAGGAAAGGGCGCTGTGGAAAGACTCCCCCTTATCATCATAATTGCTTCCCCATTATCATCATCATTGCCTCCCCATTATCATCATTGCCTCCCCATTATCATCATTGCCTCCCCATCATCATCATCACCTCCCCATTATCATCATCATTGTCTCCCCATCATCATCATTTCCTCCTCATCATCATCATCATCATCGCCTCCCCATCATCATCGCCTCCCCATCTAGCATCACACATACTACAGCACCACACACAGACAGCACCGCAGCACTCTCTCACATACACACACACAAAGCACCGCACTACATATAAACACACACTCACCACATCTCACCTGTCCGGCGTCCGCACCTTAGGCTGTCCCGCGCTTACACTCTGCCACAGCCGGCTGCTGAATGATGATGTCATCCAGCGGCGCTGCTGTGAGAGGAAGCACGGGTGCCCCCTGAAGCCCGGAGCTGCGGAGGCACGGGGAGAGGTAAGTATTGTGCCGGCTGCCAGAGCCCTGAGCAAGCGGAGGGGTAGTACCGGATCACGGCTGTGAATCTCCCCAGCTTTTAGAACAAGCGGTTCCATCGAACCGGGGAGAACCGGCTGGATGGGCCCCATGGATGATGCTCCAGTGTCTTATGGACCAAAATAATGCTCCATATATCTTGGGCCCCATTTATAATGATCCAGTGTATAATGGTCCCCGTAAATGCTGCTCCAGTGTCTGTTTTCCCCCTTTTAGAATGCTAATGTATTATTTGGGCCCCATGGATGATGCTCAAGTGTCTTATGGGCCAAAATCATGGTCCATATATAAAGGACCCCATTATTAATGTTCCAGTGTATAATGGGCCCCATAAATGCTGCTCCAGTGTCTGCTGTCCCCCATTTACAATGCTTCAGTATATGATGGGCTCCATGGATGCTGCTTCAGTGTCTGATATGCCCCATTTAGAATGCTCCAGTATATGTTGGGCCCCATGGATGATGCTCCAGTGTGTTATGGGCCAAAATCATGGTCCATATATAATGGGCCCTATTATTAATGATCCAGTGTATAATGGTCCCCTTAAATGGTGCTCCAGGGTATGTTTTCCCCCTTTTAGAATGCTCCAGTATATGATGGGCCCCACTGGTGGAAAAAGTCAGAAAAAGGCCCCTGTGCAAGAACAATACATGGGCCCTTTGCAACCCAAGATCTCCTAAAAATGCAAAACTGCACCTGCTTTAGAGGTATAAATAGGCCCCCTCACCTCTTGGGCCCCTGTGCGGCTGCACAGGTTGCACCAATGATATGTCTGCCCCTTTTGGGCCCCATTGATGCTGCTCCAGTGTCTGATCTGCCCCATTTACAATGCTCCAGTATATGATGGGCCCCATGCATGCAGCTCCGGTGTCTGATCTGCCACATTTTTAATGCTCAAGTGTATGCTGGGCCCCATATATAATTCTCTAGTGTATAATGCTCCCATATATTGCTCCAAACATTAAAAAAAATGTAATACCTCTCCACGCTGTGCACTGCTCTACTCTGGACTCCTCAGCGTTGCCATGTTATAGCTCTCTGCACTTGGACTGTTTAGGCAGAGAGCGGACAGACGCGACGTCATCGCGCTCGCTAAGCTGAATGTCACTGTCAGGAAATGCGAAAGATGTCACAGCGGTGGATCAGGGAGAAGTAAGTATTGCCAGTTCTTGTGCCCTGAGCAAGTAGTGGGGCCCAACTCATGGGCGAAGGCACTGGCACAGGGCCTCTCATAGTATGCCGGTGAGTCTGACGGCGAGTGGGCCCTCCCACCGTCAGAGACAATTTTTTTGTACTATGAGGGGCCCTGTGCCAGTGCCGTCGCCCACGAGTCGGCCCCCCCACCTGTTCAGGGAACCAGCACTTGCCTTGGTGCGCCAGGTGCTGACGCCGGCCCTGGGGGGGATTTGAAGGTTTTGTAGTCTGTCCACGCTTGTAAGTGCATGTTCATTAAATGTCTAAGCATGCAACTGGTATTCAAATTTCTGAGATTTTTCCCTCGGCTAAAGGTCCTTCCGCACTGCTTACAGATAACCTTTGCCTCATCAATAGGATTTAGGTCAAAAAAGTGCCACACTGGACTGTTCCTACTATGGTATTAATTTTCGGGGCTTGCATGCTGTGCTAATTTGACCGTCTATACAAGCTGTCCTGCAACTCTTTTTTTGCTTTTTACACCTTTTTGGACTGCTACGGGTCTGCCAGATAACCGCTGCTGCGATGTCGATGCCTGCTGCGGATCCTTCTCCTCTTCTGAGATATTGCCAGCGGCACCCTCTTCCCCCACTGGATGCCAATCCTGGTCAACAACTGGGTCATCCATCACCTCCTGTTCAATTTCATCTGCACCGTCCTCTGAGTCACCTTGTAAGGTGGTATAGTATGCAGGAAGGGGCACCTGGGTTTCATCAGAGTCACATTTTGGCTCAGTAGACTGCGAGGGAAATGTAGTGCTCTGGGTGAATGTACCAGCAGAATCATCTAGCAGTGGCTGTGCATCAGTGCACTCCATCTCTGATTAATGTTGAAACTGTGGAATTCAGGTTTTGAATTGATAACACAGGCATGGTATGTCAAAAGAGCTTCATGGAGTAATCTGTAGTGTGCGCTGCCGTATCCTTCACTTTTTGTGGGGGTGAAGGACACAAGGAATGGTGTTATTCCTGACCAGGAGCCTGCACTGACGACTCAGTGCTTGCATTTTTTGAAACTTCAGAAGAGGAGGCGATAGAGCTGGAGGCTGTTTCGGCAATGTAAGCCAAAACCTGTTCCTGATGCTCTGGCTTTAAAAGCGGTTTACCTACTCCCAGAAAAGGGAGCCTTCCAGGCCTTCTGGAGTCAGACGATGATGCAGGCTCAACACCTCCTGCCTTAGGTGCTATTGTGGTTTTGGCACTACCAGCAGATACACCACCACCACCATCAGTACCAGCTGCCCCCCCCACGTTCGCGGCTTCTTCCACCAAACTTCCTCATGTTTCTGAAATTGTACCAAAAATACCAGCAGATATATGGTACGGTATCAGAAGCGTGCAACTGTATACAGTGTTGGGGTAATTTTAAAACTCCGTATAGATTTCCGGAGTAAAACACACATGCTCATAGGCTCAGTATGGATTACACCATAATATAAAAAGCTGCAAAAGGGTACTAAATTGGAAAATAACAGGTGTATATAGTTTAAGGGTAAATTGTAAATATCAGTATAGATTTCCCGAGTAACACATAGACGCTCACAGGCTCAGTATGGATTACACCAGAATATAAAAAGTAGGAAAAGGGTAATGTATTACAAGCGTACAGCTGTATACAGTGTTGGGGTAATTTTTAAATCTCTGTATATATTTCCAGAGTAACAGACAGACGTTGACAGGCTCAGTATGGATTAGACCACAATATAAAAAGCTGAAAATGGTGCTGTATCACCAGATAGCAAGAATATATAGAATAGTGAAAATATTCAAAATCTAAGAATATATTTCAGGAGTCAGGCACTGACGCTCTCAGGCTCAGTCTGGATTAGACAAGAATATAATAAGAAGAAAAAGGAGTACTGTATCAGCAGATACCAGGTATATATAGTTTAGTGAAAATATTCTAAATCTCAGTATATATTTCAGGAGGCAACCACTGACGCTCTCTGGCTCAGTATGTATTACACAATAATATCAAAAGCTGAAAAAAGGGTACTGTATCACCAGATACAAGGTATATATAGAGTGGTCAAAATATTCTAAATCTCCGCATATATTTCAAGATGTAGACTCTGACGCTCACAGGCTCAGTGTTGTGAATGTGCTAGAGATGGTTTCTGAGCAGAGTCTCCCTCTGGTGGTTACAGACAGTACTGAACCGTCCAGCGAGGAATGGTAATCTGGGATCACTGACTGGACTGATATAAGGGAGGTTCCCTCCCATGATGGTCGCCGGTGATCAATTGTTCTTGTCTCAATTGTGGTTCCTGGTTCATTTGGAAGTTTGCTGGAGTCTTGCCTGCACCTGCTGCCTTCAGATAAGATATTTTCTGCTTTTCTTTTTGTGCTTGCTTTTTGCATAGTTTTCTGCACTGTTGTGGAGGTCAGCCGGGTCCCCTCCTGGGGCCTGTGCTCCTCTCAATTTATCTGTAGTCACTGTTATTTGTTCATTTGCTTTTTCCTGTTTTTTCAGTGGCTGCGGCTTTGTTTTGTTACACCAGAGATCTGATTTAGGTGGTAGAGATCGTGTGATCTCAGGTTTTTTGGCAATCAGAAGTGCTGGTATTTTTTAGGGTTTTTGTTTCCTGTACTTTTCTGTCTAGACAGATTGGGCCCCAACGTTTGCTCATTCTATTTTCTGTCTTTGTCCGTGTTTTCTTCTTGTCTAACCGCCATTACATGTTTGGGGGCTTCCTATTTTCTTTGGGGATCTGCTTTGGGGCAGATAGCTTTCATCTTTCTGCCTTTAGGTGTAGTTATCTGTCAGGCTGTGATAAGGCGTCTAGGATCAACGTAGGAACGCTCCACGGCTACCTCTAGTTGTGTGGTTAGTTCAGGTTACTGCAATCCAATAGGTTCCTGACTCTCTGGTGTATTACCGTTTTTGCTTTTTTTCCTCAGCTACCTAAACATAACAGCTCAGTCTGGATTACACAAGAATATAATAAGAAGAAAAAGGGGTACTGTATCAGCAGATACAAGGTATATATAGTATAATCAAAATATTCTAAATTTCCGTATATATTTCAGGAGGCATACACTGATGCTCAAAGGCTCAGTATGGATTACTCAATAATATAAAAAGATGAAAAGGGGTACTGTATCAGCAGATGCCAGGTATATATAGTATAATCAAAATATTCTAAATCTCCGTATATATTTCAGGAGGCAGCCACTGACGCTCACAGGCTCAGTATGGATTACACAATAATATAAAAAGATAAAAAAGGGGTACTGTATCAGCAGATACCAGGTATATATAGTATAGTCAAAATATTCTAAATCTCTGTATATATTTCAGGAGGCAGCCACTGACGCTCTCAGGCTCAGTATGTATTACACAATAATGTAAAAAGGGAACTGTTTCACCAGATACAAGGTATATATAGTATAGTGAAAATATTATAAATCTCCGTATATAATTCAGGAGGCAGACAATGAAGCTCAAATGCTCAGTATGGATTACACAAGAATATAAAAAGTTAGGGGGTGAAGGAGGGGGGTGTGGCAGCCCAGATAGGGAGGTGGCAAAAATAGTATATGTTGAGTTGTATAATGGACTAAAGCAGCTGCAAATGGATTAATTAGAGAAGTCTGAGGAAGAGGAAGCCAAAAAAAGGGGTAGTGTATCACCAGATACAAGGTAGTATAGTGAAAATATTCAAAATCTCCGTATATATTTCAGGAGGCAGACTCTGATGCTCTCAGGCTTAGTATGTATTACACAATATTATAAAAAGCTGAAAAAGGGTACTGTTTCACCAGAAACAAGGCATATATAGTAGAGTGAAAATAATATAAATCTTCGTATATATTTCAGGAGGCAGACTGACACTCAAAGGCTCAGTATGGATTACACCAGATTATAAAAAGATCCACAAGAAATAATCACACACGTGGGCCAATGTTCCAGGTGTCAATGATGCACTTAGAGTGTTGGGTGGAGGAGGACTTTATGGCAAAAGGGTACTGTTTCAGAAGCGTACAGTTGGATACAGTCTAGGGTTCATTGTAAATCTCCATATATATTTACGGAGTACCAGACAGACGCTCACAGGCTCAGTATGGATTACACAAGAATATTATACTAAGAAAAAGGGGTACTGCATCAGCAGATACCAGGTATATATAGTATAGTCAAAATATTATAAATCTCCATATATATTTCAGGAGGCAGACTCTGACGCTCTCAAGCTCAGTATGTATTACACAATAATAGAAAAAGCTGAAAAAGGGTACTGTTTCACCAGATATAAGGTATATATAGTAGAGTGAAAATATTCTAAATCTTCGTATATATTTCAGGAGGCAGACGGACTCTCAAAGTCTCAGTATGGATTACAACAGAATATAAAAAGATCCGCAAGAAATAATCACACATGTGGGCCAATGTTCCAGGTGTCAATGATGCACTTAGAGTGGTGGGTGGAGGAGGACTTTATGGCAAAAAGGGAACTGCATCAGAAGCGTACAGCTGGATACAGTCTAGGGTCATTGTAAATCTCCGTATATATTTACGGAGTACCAGATAGACGCTCACAGGCTCTGTATGGATTAGACCACAATTTGAAAAGCTGAAAAAGGGTACTGTATCAGCAGATACCAGGTATATATAGTATAGTCAAAATGTTCTAAATCTCCGTATATATTTTAGGAGGCAGACTCCCACGCTCTCAGGCTCAGTATGTATTACACAATAATATAAAAAGATGAAAAAGGGTACAGTTTCACCAGATACAAGGTATATATAGTATAGTGAAAATATTATAAATCTTCGTATATATTTCAGGAGACAGACTCTGACTCTCACAGGCTCAGTCTGGATTACACAATAATATAATTAGAAAAAGGGGTACTGTATCAGCAGATGCCAGGTATATATAGTATATAAAAACATTCTAAATCTCTGTATATATTTCATGAGGCAGACTCTGACACTCACAGGCTCAGTCTGGATTACACAAGAATATAATAAGAAAAAGGGGTACTGCATCAACAGATCCAAGGTACAGTATATATAGTATAGTGAAAATATTCTAAATCTCCGTATATATTTCTGGAGGCAGACAATGACGTTCTCAGGCTCAGTATGGATTACAACAGAATATAAAAAGTAGAAAAAGGATAATGTATTACAAGCGTAGAGCTGTATACAGTGTTGGGGTAACTTTTAAATCTACGGATATATTGCTGGAGTAACAGACAGTTCACAGGCTCAGTATGGATGAGACAACAATATAAAAAGCTGAAAAAGGGTACTGTATCACCACATAACCGGTATATACAGTATAGTGAAAATATTAAAAATCTCCGTATATATTTCAGGAGGCAGACACTGACGCTTTCAGGCTGTTTGGTTTACACAAGAATATAATTAGAAGAAAAAGGGGTGATACCAGGTATATATAGTCTTTGTAAAATATTGGAAATCACCCTATATATTTCAGGAGTCAGACAATGACGCTCACAGCCTCTGTATGGATTGCACCAGAATATAAAAACTAGAAAAAGGGTAATGTATTACAAGCGGACAGCTGTACACAGGGTTGGGGAAATTGTAAATCTCTGTATATTTTGCCAGAGTCAGTCACTGGCTCTCACAGGCTCAGTATTGATCAAACCAGAATATAAAAACTAGAAAAAGGGTAATGTATTCAAGCGGACAGCTGTATACTGGGTTGGGGAAATAGAAAATCTCCTTATATTTTTACATAGTCAGACACTGGCTCTCACAGGTTCAATATTGAGCACACCACAATATAAAAACTTTGGTGGTGGAGGAGGGGGGGATGGGACAGCCCAGATCGGGAGGTGGCAAAAATAGCATATGTTGAGGTGTATAATGGACATAAAGCAGCTTCAAATGGAGGAATTGGAGAAGTCCGAGGAAGAGAAGGACAAAGTGAGCCATTTTTCTGGCAACCTATGTGTCATCAAGGGAAGATGGGACAAAATCCTTTGCAACCCATGCATGGTTCATTTTAATGAAGGTTAGATCATCAACATTTTACATCGACAGACGGGTCCTTCTTTCTGTCAGGATTGATCCTGCAGCACTGAAGACTCTTTCAGATAGCACATTACGAGCAGGGCAAGCGAGCTAATGAAAGGCATATTGTGCCAATTCAGGCCAGGTGTCCAATTAACAGGCCCAGTAGTCAAAGGGGAATGACCGGTGACTGGTGAGGGAGAAGATCGATAGGGGAGGAGAAGTAATTTGTAACCATAGTTGACAACTGCTGTCTCCTGTCTGTTGCTATAGATTCCTGAATACCTGACGTGTGAGCTGTCCTGGAGAAATCAGTCCTCAACATGGTCATGAAACACCTGTCTCCAACGCCACTTCGGCTAAGTGCACCACGAACAACTGTACCATTTGGCCCAGTACGGCTCGTGGTAGAACCTGCACCGCTGCTGTGTGCTGGGAATGCATCTAACAAACGGTTTACCAGAGTAGCTTGTTTGTTGGCCAATATTAGCTCTAGGTTCTCCTGTGGCATTATGTTCTGTAATTTGCCTTTATGGCGTGGATCGAGGATGCTGGCCAACCAGTAGTCGTCATCCTTCATCATTTTGGCAATGCGGGGGTCCCTTTTTAGGACCGCAAGGCATAATCTCATATGTGGGCCAATGTTCCAAATGTCAGTGATGCACTGCCAGTGGTGGGTGGAGGAGCACTTTC
>VIAB01032905.1:20074-30202 GCA_009801035.1 Oophaga pumilio | reverse complement strand
CATTCACAGCTAGAGGACGCGAGGACACAGCGATGCGCAGCGGTGGAACGGGGCCAGGTGAATATCACTTATACTCAACCCCTCCTGGCGCGTCTCTGCAGCCCCTGCTCTTCTCCCACGGTCTCTGGCAGCTATGCCTAACTTCAGCGGTCACAAGGTACCGCTCATTAAAGTCATGAATATGCGCATATTCATGACTAATGAGCGGTACCACATGACCGCTGAACACAGGCGCCAGAGATCGTGGGAGAAGAGCAGGAGCTGCAGAGACCAGGCCAGGAGGGTGTGAGTATGTAGGACAGCTGCGCTCCCCCTACCACCTCCTGGTATATGACTCGAGTATAAGCTGAGAGGGGCACTTTCAGCCCTAAAAAATGGGCTGAAAATCTCGGCTTATACTCGAGTATATACGGTAAATAATTTTAAAAAAAAACAACATAGGGATCCCTCTATTCTTGATAACAAGCCTTGCTGAAGCTGACAGGTAAGGCTTGCAGCCTGGCTGGTTATCAAAAATACTGGGGAACCCATGCCATTTTTTTTTCATTTATTTATTGCGCAGTCCGCAGCTGATGAATATCCTCATCAGCCGCTCCTGCTCTCACTGTTATTAGCAGCAGCAGGTGTAGACTGATGGGAGTAATAGTCCCATCAGTGGCCGCCGGCTCTCGCTGTTATAAGTTGAATATAATATAATCTCCTCTGATCGCAGAGCAGGGAAAAATTATGAGAGCTGTCTTCAACACCTGACGCCGGGGAACAGCACTAACTGTACCACTGCTTCCCAGGCACCGGTACGTGTCACACTGATGACATACGGATGTCATCCCATGCTACTGTTGAAAAACTGACACGTCAGCGTATTTTGTCCACGGACACAGTGTCCGTGAAAACACATTGACATGTGCACGTACCAAACACACTGATGTGTGAAAAAGGCCTTAAAAAAAAAAAACTCCGCAAAATATTACAGGCTACCATATTAAAATCTGCACTGCGGGACAATCTCTGTCCAAAACTCTTCTGCATTGTATGAATAAGATTTGATGGCAAATCCTGCACTTCGCTGCTACTGTAATATACAGCAAACCTTAGTGGGAAAATCCCACAAGTGCACATAACCTAAATATTAGAAAAGATCAGATTTCCTCCAGATTCTTTCATGAATCCAGATCACCAGGTACATTAGACTTTGCACATTAGACTGCTAATAACACGGGTTTCAATATAGACACATCTGAGATCTGATGGGGACAGTAAACACCAGAGCTTGCTGCACGGAAAAAATGAGGTCCACATCTTATATAAAACATAATTTCGATTCTTGACCTTGATAATAAATGCCCAGATTGGAAATATTGGTAACCTAACATTTTCAATGTTGGAGACACTAATCTGCAGCATTCCTTACACATAAGAAGCTTACAGTAAGGATAGAGTTGGTGGGACATCTGCCTTTCCTTATAAGCAGTAACTTGTGTTCTCCGAGGAGCGTTGGGGATCATTAGGCACACTTTAAAGTAATATAGAGTAGAGTGAAGAGGGCAATTTAAATGTGTGTCTAATAACAGGTCTGGAATAAAGACCAAGGATAATAACCCCACACATCAATGCCTGAATGTAGAAAAGACTAACTGCAATAAGCATAGCAACAAAAAAGGAATATGCAGTCAAAGTCAAAAAATACAAAATTTTATTGATTAAAAAGGTCAGTTAGAAGGCAAGGAAAGGGATTGTGAACCAAATACACATAGTAAAAAATAGGGCATAGGAGAAAAGCATGACCTCTACATAAACAACAAATGTACCTGTACTAGGATAATAATTAGTAACAATTATATGACCTAACCCACGGGATGTATATCACCATAGCCACAATCTACCTCAGCCCACATAAAGTGCGGCATTATACACAAAGAGGTGGGCAGGGATATACAGAATATAATATACACGATGGCAATAAAGTCAGATAAAGACAGGCATCAGATGAAGCAGATAATTACCCAGTGGTGTAGAGGACAGCTGTCTCCAGACACTTTAAAGTAAAAATTTGTCGCAATTTTCTAAATCCGCCATTAAAACAAAGTGCAAAAAGCAAGAGTGACGATTATCGAGAATAAGGTTATGTGCAGAAAACTTTGCTGCAAATCCTAATGTGTTGGCAGGAAAAATGCTGCTGAAAATGTGTTTTTGTTGCATTTTTTTTTACACGTGGATTTTTCCTCACTCATTAGTAAAGGTGAAATTTGCTGCAAACGTTGCATACAAGCCACACAGGATTTTCACACTACATAGTACTGTCTGTTAGCACAGCATATGAGAAAGTTCCTGGACACATGTCAAAAGTACGTACAGGTTCCCATTTAGCCAAAACAATGTAGCATTGGCCTTCGAGAGACCAATAGATGTCAGGTGTACAAATCAAGTTTTTTAACCACAACAGATGTCTTTGGTCAATGGATGTCACTGTATGCCAATATAGAGGCATCAGTAGGAAGGCATACATCTAAGGCCTATTTCACACATCAGTGTCGCCGATATGTGTGGTGACAGTTTTCACACGTACCGGAGACACTGACACAGGCAGACCCATTCAAATGAATGGATCTGTGCACATGTCAGTGTGTTTCCACGGACCGTGTGCACCACACGTAGACATGTCCGTTTTTTACCGTTAGCACAGACGGCAAAACGTCCCGCACACGTGCACACGGAGAGTACACATTGATGTCATCCATGTGACATGCATCAGCACCAGGGAAGAAGCGCTACAGCAAGCGCTGTCCCCCGGCGGCGGGTGCTGAAGACGCTCTCATCATTCTCCCCTGCTCTGCCGGCGATTGGCGCGAGCAGAAGAAAATGACTAGTTATATTAAAGTCTGAACGATTACAGCAGTTGGGGGCTTTTGGGACTATTACTCCTATCATCGAACACCTGCTGCCGCTAATAAGTGATAGCAGGAGCGGATGATGGGGTTATTCCTCCCCCACCGCCTGCGCTATAACTAAATAAATGAATGAAAACCCCGATGTGGGTTCCCCCTTATTTTCTTTAACCAGGCAAAACTCACAGCTGGGGGCTGCAACCCTCAGCTGTCAGCTTCAGCAAGGTTGGTTATCAAGAAAAGAGGGGTCCCCACACTAATTAGTTTTAAAAAAACAGTACCCCCCCCCCCATTTTTGACAACCAGCCTTGCTAAAAGCTCACAGCTGGGGGCTGTAATTCTCAGGCTGGTAAGGGGCCATTCATATAGGCCCCCCCAGCCTAAAAACAGCAGCCTGCAGCTGCCCATAAAAGGCACATCTTTTAGATGCACCAACTCTGGCGCTTTGCCAGGCTCTTCCCACTGCCCTGTAGCGGTGGCAAGTGGGGTAATATTTGTGGGGCTGATGTCACCTTTGTATTGTCTGGTGACATCAAGCCCATGGCTTAGTAATGGATATGTATCTTATAGACACCTGTCCATTACTAATCCTATAGTTACATGTTAAATAAAGACATAGCCAGAATAAAGTCTTTTATTTGAAATAAAACACAGTTTTACCATTTTTATTTAAATGCCTAATTCCAGAGAAGCCCGCGTTCTCCTAAAATCAAAGCAAAATAATAAAACAACGATATACCATACCTGTCCGTCGTTCTGTCCTACGCCGTAATCCATGTCTGGTAGGATAATTGGTTTTCAACTTGGACGGTGCCAAGATGCAACCGTCCCGGCTGAAAACCACTGGTGAATGAGATGCTGCGAGCGCAGTCTCAGTGACGTCACTGAGGCTGCGCTCCCAGCTGGCCTGAACTGCGGTGATCTCTGGACTGTGAGAAAATGCCAGTGATGAGGTCACCGCAATTCAAGCTCAGTGTCTTCACAGTGGATCGCCGTGAGAAGCATTACACTCATGGACATCTGTGGACACGTGTGCAGCCGCACACTCTGGACCTGAGTGCCGGCAGCAGTACCGGGTATTGACACGAGTTTCTCGCATTGCGGACCCAAGTCTGACCCAGCCTTAAACTGAGTACCTCCTCTATTTGTAACTGCTGGAATTCTGGAACAGGTTTTTTTTTTTTTTTTTTTCTTCTGTGCGCCTATATTCCAAAATGACGTCCCCTGGAGAGAAAGGTCCAACTGGGCATATACCACAGAACTCTGTGGGTGTTTGCATTTTGTCCTCATGCAGAGTTGAGCGAATTTGTCAAAATTCGGTTCCGATTACGATCGGCGGCACATATTGTTTTTGCAATATTCGTTGAACACAGCCGAACGTCATTGGAGTGAATTGGGAGTAGAAATGACTGAATATGTTCAGACTCTGTCATCAAACATAAATTCGGCACAATTAGGGTATCGATATGGCAAATTCAGATTTGGCGACTGATCCGAACATATTCGCTCAACTCTACTCTTACGCTCTCAATCAAAACACGTCCTCCTCAAAGAAGTTCTGTTGTATACGCCTAGTTGATTGTAGGGAAAATGTGCACCTTTATTACCAGGGCACAAATTTGGAACAGAGGGGCAAAGAAGAGAAAGAAATACTGTTCAGGAATTAGTGGAGCAACAGCAATTGAAGGATGGACTCTGTTTAAATAATGGAAACTGAGCAAAAACAGATTATTGGTTCAGTTGAAAGGACCTTTAAACAAGAGCTGAATGACTTATAGTCGTTCAACACATTGTGGGCAAAAATCTGTGCATGGGTATGTTCACATGTATGCGTTTTTGGTGTGTTTTTTCAGCTTTTTTATGCTAATTTTAGCTGCGTTTTGCAGTACCAGGTATGTCTACATTTTCAGAAATCTCTTGCACACAGATTGTTTTTTGTCCTCAGTATTTTGTGCAAAACCTTGGGTTTTGCAGAATACAGCATGTCACTTTTCTCAATGTTTTCTAATAGACAAATTTATGATGAAAAAAATGCAGCAAAAACGCAACAAATAAAACAAGCAAAAAATATGCTTTTTTGCAGCAAGTTTCTTTGCTACCAAGAGAGCAGGTTTTGGTGCAGAAAGAAAATGCAGTAAAAACACAACGTGTGAACATAGCCTAAAAGTACCTTAAGGATTGGGGTGCGGACATCCATCAAACCAGGATATTTTTCTCATGAAATATTAGCTGAACGAAAGCTAGCTAACCACAGAATATATATTAAATGCTCGGCTAATCACAAAATACAGCAGAATTAGCTAGCAGCAGTCTGCAGAGTATGGCCACGAACAGGTTTTCATGACATTCTTTAGTTCTTTCCATAACTCTGTACTTCATGTGAAGACAGCCATCAGTTATAAGCTATAGGCAAATCTTCAGTAAGGACCAATTCAGACATCGGTGCAAACTGGTCTGAAATCGGACCACAATTTACAGAGTGATGAGTGTCCGGCGACCCAAACATGACAGCCTCATAGAAATAAATGAAGCGGTCATGCAAGGTCAGGAGAGCCGCAGCCTGACCTTGCATTAGCCATCCGTGCTTGGACTGATTGGCACGGACATCCGAATGAGCCCTACCTCTTCAGCCTCCCTGCAGCGCTACCACAGGTGAGATCAAGCATTACACAGGGCTCAAAGCAGTTTATCAATACCATGAAAGTTGAACAGGTCCTCCTGAGCAATAATCTACAGCAACTACTCCTTACTTGTATAAAGAGTGGAGGTTCCTGAATAAAGCTCATCCTCTCTCCAATTTTAGTAACACCATAATCTTGATAACCTCTTTAAATATATAGAGAGTTCATTTTCTTAAGACCATAGAAAATGGCTTTAAAAATGCAAGAATGCTTTATAATAATGGGTCATGACAAATACGATTAAACCAGAACTTCCATTCAAAAAAAGGGTCTGATCAGTCACAATGGTCACTGCGGAGAGAAGAGCAAACGGTGCCATTCATCACCTGTAACACTGGATGTGTGGAGAGCACAGGAGGCAGCACACAATATGTATAGTGTACAAGGGAAGTCACTGAGGACCTCCTAGATCATCATCATTAATCCAAGCAACAAAGATGTATTCTACTTGGGAAATTATTCATATGTGCGTACAAAAAGCATTAATCAAAAAGCGCTGAAATGAGGCAAATATTGTCAATGTCATCCATTTAGCATACATACCGGTCAAAGGGCAACAGGATAATTTTCAGGCCTTAATCTAATAATTTGCTTGACAGTGGCTAACCAGTTTTGTTTTTTTTTGTGGATTCGTTGACTAGCTCAAGTATGCATAAAAAAAATATGTGTGTATATATAGTCCTGTGCAAGCCTGCACTTAGCCTTGTGGTGCTCCGTCCCGTTATGATCCTGTCCTTAAGTGCTCTCCTGTGGGACACGTCCCCTACTACACAATCACTAATTACCTACTGCAGGCCAATGTCTCATATGGAATAACCTTTCATTTCCCTGCATGCTGCTGTGTAAAATGTTTCCTTGTGTTACTGCCAATTAAAAGATAACTTGTCAGCGCCCCGAACGTCTATGTTAACACATACTTGTACTCCCCAGAAGAGTTGTTTCTTATGTTATGCGGTTCCCGTCATTCCTACTAGAAATGAATGGATAACTTATCAGTTGTGTCTCTATCCAGTATCATACAGGCCCATCAGTGTGGCTTTCGTCAGGCAATGCAAGAACATACCACTTTGGTAAGTAAAATAGTAACACCCAGATGTAATTTAGGATGCGGCTACACGGTCGGGCATGTCATAATTCTCTGAAAACATTTTCTATTGTGTGACTATTTTAATTCCTTAGTGGCCGAGGCAATTTTGACCTTAATGACCTCTATCCTGTGCCAGTCATTGCACTGGTTACGCATCCACTCCAGAGTTCAATATAAATATATCACTCACCTACAATGCGCTCCATGGTACAGCACCATCTTACATTTCCTCCCTTGTCTCAGTCCAACACCCTACCCCCCTACCCTCTGTTCTGCTAATGACCCAAGATTAACATCCTCAATAATCCGAACCTCCCACCCTCGTCTCCAAGACTTCTTGAGCGCTGTGCCAATTCTTTGGAATGCATCACCCAGAACAATTTGATTAATCCTCAATACCCACAATTTTAAGCATGCCCTAAAAAGGCATTTCTTCAGACTGGCCTTCCGCCTCAACTTATTTATCTAACTATCCTTATTTTGCCCATATAATATTTTCTTCAAAACTGGGACCCTCGTGTTCTCTTCTCACACCCTTTATGCAGTTAAAAGCTCTCTGTGTCTGTACTTTTACACAAACTGGTTGGTTACCGGATCATGCAGCACCCTATTTATTACACTGATGGCTGGATCATACAATGCAAGCAATTGTTACCATCCACCTTTCGTGTCTCCCCTATTTCCTCAGATTGTATGTAAGCTTGTGAGCAGGGCCCTCATTCCTCTTGGCATCTGTTGATTTATGTGATTGTTATTCGGTAATGTCTTGTGTATTGTCTGTAGAAACCCCCTCTATATTGTAAAGTGCTGCGGAATGTGTTGGCGCTACAGAAATAAAATTATTCTTAAAGACCAGGCCAAATTTTATAATTCTGACCACCGTCACCTTATATGGTAATAACTCTGGAACGCTTCGACGGATCCCACTGATTCTGAGAATGTTTTTTTCGTGACATTGTACTTCATGACAGTGGTAACATTTCTTCGATATGACTTGAATTTATGGAAAAAAAAAACTTGGCAAAATTTGGAAAATTTTGCACTTTTCTAATTAATTAATTTTTGTGCCCTTAAATCAGTTATGTCATACAAAATAGTTCATAAATAACATTTCCCACATGTCAACTTCACATCAGCACAATTTTGAAAACAATTTTTTTGTTAGTACGTTACAAGGGTTAAAAGTTTACCAGCGATTTCTCCTTTTCCCAACAAAACTTAAAAAAACATTTATTTTAAGTGACTTTAAGGGGCGTATATGACAGAAAATAACGGCCCATGGTGTGAATCTAGCCTGAGGATCTAGGTTTTGTCTTAGCTGAGATAAGTCAGTGCTGCACTCCAGCACCAGTGAAGCTCCTCCTCTACAGACAAGGGTACAAAGTAAACACACACAGAAAGAAGGAAGGCCTGCACTCATCTCAGAAGAATTGCAAGAGTGAACAGGATAACAAGATTAAGGTAATTACTTCTTAAAGCATATTTAAACTTTCAATAAACTGTGCATAAATCAATAGTCCAGTATACTGTATGTTCTCTCTATATGCTTGATGCTTGTTTTTTCTTTGAGCTCATATACTTTTGGGAAGCTAGCTTTTATACAAAATGCATACAATATACAGGGAAAATACAGCAACAGGATTGATGAGGACTAAAGGTACTGCCACACTAAACGCTCCCGCTAGCGATCTCGTTAGCGTCGCATACTAATGAGATCGCTAGCGGGATCGTTTTAATATCGCTAGTGTGGGACCACACTTAGCGATGTCGCTAGGACGCTATCGCCGCTAGCGATCTTCTTAGCGATTTAGCGGTACAAAAGTACCGCTAAATCGCTAAGAAAAGGTGCCACACAGCGATTAGATACTTACGCCGCGGGAGCGCCGACGAGGAAAAAGGGTCCGGAGCGATTCCAGCGACGAGCGAGATCCCAGCAGGAAGCTCGTCGCTGGAAGCTGCCGCACACAGCAACATCGCTAACGGGATCGCTAAATAGTGACGTTTTTTAGCGATCCCGTTAGCGATGTTGCTTAGTGTGGCATACCCTTTATATGAGGACATTTACAGGTATAGAAGCCAAAACATCAAGTTATTAGCTCTTATCAGTTTCTTTGTTCCTGGAGTATGATACACAACTAACTTGCTCCCTCCCTCCTCCCCTCTTCACAGACTGTGAAGCATTTAGTGAGCTGTACCCTAAGAAAAGCGTGAGATTGGAAATTCAAAGTAAAGCTATCTAATAGCATATTTTACAAACTTTATATTTGTCATCTGTACTATTGATTTATGCAAAGTTTGTTTTATTTCTATCTAAAATTATACAGTGGGGAAAGTATGTATTTGATACACTGTCGATTCCCACCAACAAAGAATGGAGAAGTCTGAAATTTTTGATTATAGGTACACTTCAACTGAGAGAAACAGAATCTACAGGAAATGTCTGACCTCTGTAATTGCAAAGGTTTCTGTACTAAATATTAAGTTCTGTTTTTCTATTGTATCAAATATGTATTTAATGCAATAAAATGCATATTATTTAATTCATACAATGTGATTTTCTGGATTTTTTTTTAGTCTGTCTCTCACAGGTGAAGTGTATACAATTGCAGACCTCTCCATTCTTTGTAGGTGGGAAAACTTGAAAAATTGTCAGTGTATCAAATTCTTATTTTTCCCACTGTACATGGTTCCCTGTTCTTGCTGGAATTATAATATACATTATTTTATAGGACAAAATTATTTTGAGAATGAATTTATATGATTACAAAATGTCTAAGAAGCTCCCCATGAAGTCAGCTGTATTTGAGCATTTCACAGTGACTCAAGATGAAAAATATTTTGTGTGTCTATGTATGACAAGTGACCCAGAGGAAAACAAATGCTGTGATGCCAAAATCAGTGCATACTCAGGCAGTGATAAAAATGCTCCTGCAAGAGCTTCCAATCTAAAAAGACATTTACAACGCTTCTACCCAGAAGTTTTCAAAGCTGTGACTGAGAAAGATAACAGCAGCACCAAGAAACCCGCACCCAGCACTTCCTGCCAGGCAAAGGAGGAGGAAGAAAGAGCATCTCAAACATCATTAACAAGGTATTTTGTAAGTGACAAAGTTACTGTAACAATGACAGCAGATATGTTTAAAGACAGCTCATACAGCTTGTTGTGAAGGACGGTGTACCATTATCATTATTTACATGACCTGCTTTTACAGCTCTTAATGGAGAAATGGCCAGCAAACTTGGTGTTTCTCTGGAAAGAGAAAGCATTAGAAAATTAGTGATTGAAGAAGCCCTTAAACAAAAGGAAGATCTTAAAAAGACTCTCAAAAGATGCTTCATGTTTCTTAAAATGGATGCCTGCACATGTCACAGAGTGAACTTTTTTTGCCATCAATGTTCGATATGTTTGTGACATCAAAGAAATTGTTACCAAGACACTGGCAGTAAAAGATGCTAAAGCTCATCACAGCAGCCA
>VIAB01032892.1:0-14802 GCA_009801035.1 Oophaga pumilio | reverse complement strand
ACCTGGAGACCCAGATGTCATCGTGACGACATCCGGGTCTCCATTGGACCGATCGGTCTCCGATCAAAAATCAGAGGGGCCTCTGCAACCGCCGGAAAGCTGCGATAATCTTTGATCGCAGTGTGCTGGGGGTTAAAGTTCCGGGAGCGATCCGTGACTGCTACTGGCATTTAGTGCCGATTGTCAGCTGTGAGAAACAGCTGACACCCGGCACCGATCGGCCGCGCTTTCCCCGTGAGCGTGGCTGATCGGTGATGACATACTATCCCATCCATGGTTATACGAACCCGGGGCACATGGACGGGATAGTACGTCCAATGTCAGAAAGGGGTTAAAATCGATCCAATTTTGATGGAGAGTCAGATAAATGTAATGCAAGTGTCATGAGTCTCTTACGCGAGTACAATCCGATTTTTCACACCTACCATCCGATTTACCTCCGAATGCAGTGTGATTGCTATCCGACTGCAATGCGATTTTAACATGTTTACATAGAGAAATTTTCTAAGTTATTTACCCATCATTTTCAAAGGAAATTTTCTTCAAAATGATTATATATAGATATATATGTAATAGAAGAAAAGCCGACAATTCATCTGCCATGTACTGTCAGATCACAACAGGAGCCAACAGGATAGAATAGATGGATTACATACAGTAAATACAACTAAAATACACACGTGGTCAAAATTGTTGGTACCTCTCATTTAGGCCTCTTTCACACATTTGTTATTTAGAATCAGTTGCAATCCTTCAGAGTAAAAAAAAACGAATCCTGTGCATTTTGTGAAAAACTGATGCGATGGATAGTTATTTTTGACGGATCCGTTGCATGAGCTGAATGGACTAGAAACTATTCCGAGCATGCTCAGGAAGGAGAGAGAGATATTTTATGTGCCAGGATGGTTGTAGGGGTTAAATTAAAGGAATACAAATTATTCCGGCCATGCTCAGTTTTAAATAACGGAATCCGTCGACAGCGACGGATCCTGCTCCCATAGGCTTCCATTACAGCCTACGACGGATGGCGCTGGATCCGTCACTGATCGACTTTTCGACGTACACAAAAAATGTTCCTATGTCCGTTGCTTCTGTCCGACGGACAAAGAATTTTCGATGGATCCGTCCAACGACTGATGAAATGTACGGCAATCCGTCGCTAATACAAGTCTGAGAAAAAAACGGATCCTGCAGTATCAATTGCACAATATAGCATAGGCCAGATAGGATGGATTCGCCAGCTCAGAAACAGGGCGGTCACACCCTTCTATGCACAGGATGCACTTATAACTAAATAAGAAACTAGGTCTGAGCTGAAAAAGTAAGTTAATATGTATGCAAAATGTAAATGCATATTAAAACATGACCATTACACAGAGAAAACCAAAAACAAAAAAGAAATATCCTAAAATAAAATAAAAAAATCCTGTCTGGCCTATGCTTTTACTGGTGGTTTAGTCCCTCGGTCCTTGTTCACATTTACGTCACTTGACAAGTGGAAAGGTTTTGATACAAAAGTTAGGACTGTCCCACAATGGTTGCCTTGACATGGCGGGATGGCTTGTACATTCTTTTGATTAAAATTATGTTTACTAAATACCCTTATTATTACTACCTTCATGCATTTTTTGCAATTAATTTTTTTATTTTATTTTAGGATATTTGTTTTTTGTCTCTTGTTTTTGGTTTTCTATGTATTTAATAAAAGATTATTTTTCTGACAAAAAATGGCGTGAGCTCCCGCGTAATTTTGTTAACCAGCAGAGGGAAAGTCGATGGCTGGGGGAAAATGTTTATAGCCTGAGGAGTGGGTAATACCCATGTAGCTTCCCATGCTATTAATATCAGCTCACAGCTGTATAATTGGCCTTTACTGGCTATTAAAATGGGGGACTCCCCAAAAAAAGATTTGGCGTTTCCCTATAATTAATAACCAGCAAAGGCTATGCAGACATCTGCGGGCTGATATTAATAGCCATGGATACTGGCCCCCCAGGCTAAAAATATCAGCTCTCAGCCACCATCTTAGAGATGCGCCAATTGTGGCACTTAACCTCGCTCTTCCCATTTGCCCTGTATTGGCGGTAAGTGAAGTGATAGTGGGAGGGAGGGTGATATCACCTTTGTATTGTCAGGTGACATCAAGCCCCGAGTTTAGTAATGAAGAGGCGTTAATAAGATGCCCCCATTACTAAGCCCATAGTCACATTGTATGAAAACAGACTCCCAGAAAAAAGTCCTTTAATTGAAAGAATGACACAAACTCCTTTATTAATCTTAATTAAACCATACTTACGACCTCGCCATTCCCCAGATGACCTCGTCATCTGTAAAATAGTTAAAAAAAACAAAAAAAAAAAACAACAACAATGTTCCTTAGCTTTCGCAGAGATGCTGCTAATACATTTGTCCCACGATGGGTCTAGCTCTGCTACAACTAGATGGCAGTCTGCATGGTTGCATGATGCGACCATGCAGGTTGTCATGCAGCAGACACTGAGCTCAGTGTCTCTGTGAACTCTTATTACCTATCTGATGGCACTGCAAGTCTGAGAAAGTTCTCCTGCTCGCTGTGCCGTCAGGTCCTGCATTCTCTCAATGTCTATAGAACACACTGGGTTCCAGCAATTAAGTCGCATCTGTGCCAGCCTTCCATACTGGAGAACAGGTGTTCAGATTTATTATCCTCGTTCATAACATTGATGTATTATTTTGTTTTTCCCTTTAACTTTTACTCTCCATCAAGAATGGCTTAAGTTTTTGCCCTCCCCATCTTGGGAGTTGAGGGAGTGATTTGATCATGGTTCTCTTGCGGGCTGTTAAGCTCCTTCCACATAGCTTGCCTCACTTAAACCTTTTCTTATAAGGCTCCTTACTAGATCTGGAGCCTGTTTGCTTTTTGTTAGTTTGTTCTCTTCTATTTCTCCCCTCTCTCACCCACTTTTTTTTTTCCAGGTTACCATTCCAACCAATGTCAGGTAGGCACAGTCTGAGATTCGTGTGGGCTCACTTAACGTTAAAGGCCTTCATAGCACTGAAGAACACTCTATTCTCATGAATCAGCTGTGGAGTGATCGGATTAAGTAGTTGTCCTGCAGGAAAGTACACTGCTCAAAAAAAATAAAGGAAACACTCAAATAACACATCCTAGATCTAAATGAGTTAAATATTCTCATTGAATACTTTGTTGTGTACAAAGTTGAATGTGCTGTCAACATAATCACACAGAAATCATCAATGGAAATCAAATTTTTGAACCAGTGGAAGCCTGGATTTAGAGACACCCCCAAAATGAAAGTGGAAACAAGTCGAAATGAAAATCAAAACAAAATTAAAGTGGAAACAAGTCAAAATGATGCTCAGTGTTATGATTCGGTAGCTGAGGAGTGCAGGCAAAAAGGCAATACACCAGAGCAGTTGGAATCTATGAGATTGCAGTACCCTGACTAACCACCACAACTAGAGGCAGCCGTGGAGCGTTCCTACGTTGGTCCTAGACGCCTCGTCACAGCCTGAGAAACTAACTACACCTAAAGATAGAAATAGGAAAGCTATCTGCCCCGGAGCAGAACCCCAAAGATAATAGCAAGCCCCCAAACATGTAATGGCGGTTAGACAAGACGAAATACAGACACAGACAGAAAATAGTATGAGCAAACGTTGGGGCCCAAACTAACTAAATAGAAAAGGATAGGAAGGGTACTTACTGCAATCCCAAAAAAAACCCTGAAAGCACCAACTCTACTAATTTCAAAAACACCTGAGATCACACGACCTCTACCACCTAAATTAGCTCTCTGGTGTAACAAAATCAAAACAGCAGCCACTGAAAAAACTGGAAAAAGCAAAAGTACAAACATAAGTGGCTGAACTAAACGGAGAGGGCAAAAGCCCCCTGAGGAGACCCAGAAGGCCCCCACAGAAGTGCAGGACAAAATGCAAAAATCAAGCACAGAAACAAAAAGAAGAAAATGTCTTATCTGTTAGCAGGAGATGCAGACACGACACAGCAGGCTACAAGGGAAACTGGAATCAAGGATTCAGACCAGAACAATTGATCACCGGCAACCCTGATGGGAAGGTGACTCCCTTATATAAGACCAGTCAGTAACACCTGATTCCCAGTCCTCACAATCTTCACTGAACAGACCAGTACCGCTTGTAACCACCAGAGGGAGCCTCTGCTCAGAACTCATCTCAAGCCCATTCACAACAGCTCAGTATTGTGTGTGGCCTCCACGTCCCTGTATGACCTACCTACATCGTAGGTAAACCATACAAGCTTTATGATAGGTGGTTTCCAGTAGTTTACCATTCTCCCTCTCTGAACTCAAAATCCAGAGGGACTCGTATTTTATCTTGCTCTCTTCAATGGAAGTTTATGGGGTTTCGCACAGATGAGGAAGGTAGACTTCTATTGTTTAAAGGCCAAATTGCCGCTCAAATTTTCACTTTTTCATCACTGTACTTAGCCAATTCTGGTCAATATCTTTCACTTCTGCATTACCTTGATGTGGTGGTGGAGTTTAAAGAGGGCACTCTGGTTCTGGGGGGGTGATTTTAATGTTTCCCTGGAACCCTCAGTTGATATTTCAAAGGGGACCTCATACATGTCTCACACTGTTCTGCGACATTCAGATGAAGATTCCATGAACACCAACTTATCGATACCTGGCATCTTCTGCATCCATCTGACAGAGACTACATCAGTACATAATACATACTCACGTGTAGATTACTTCTTCATCAAACACTGATCTACACTCTCTTATAGATGTATCAATTGACAGTATATCTTTCTTAGATCATGTATTGTTTATTCTCACTATCTAATTTTATTCCCAGATACAGTCAATGGATATTAAATACGTCACTATTAAATAATCAGATTACTCTTCAGGAAAATGAAACACAGGATTTGTTTCTAATGTAATAATCAGGAACATACAATAAAAGTGACTAAAAGGTTAATTTAAAACATAATGTTTAATTGATTATAAATTAAAAACACTTTAAAATTTCAGAAATGGATACTGGAATGAAAAGGCATGAATTTGAACAATGATTATATGTAGCAGGAAGACATCAAATACTAATTTTCCTAACACTCCCCCTGAAGAAGCAGTCCAAAACGCATGTGTCGGGACCAGGAGGCTGAAGCTTCAAACACTCTCCCTCACTGCAGCTGATTATAGGTATTCTAAGCTTTCCTTACTTCATTTTCTTTTGATATTTCTTGCCAAAATTCTTTTTCTGTTGGTATAGGCTGCCATAGACATAAGAAATCAAACACTGAAAAAAATGTCATGATATATGTAGCCATTCACAGGGAAGAATTTTTTGAGCTTCCTCAAAAATCTTGGTTTCTCACATCTCAGCTTTACTTTTGTCCTGTACACATGCACTTTAGCATTATAGTATATTAGTGCCATGTAGTGGGCAACCACTACTATAGAGCATTGTGACACTGTTGGACTCATTATCCTTGTAAGTTTATCCCTTGAGATTAATTTAAAAATAAATATTTAACTTTTTTACATTGTTTTTTTTTGTATGCATTAGCATTTTAGCTTTCCTGGTTGATTATTTTTATAAATTAATTTCGTGATCATGTGTGTAAAAATCCTTAAATAGGTGTTATGAAAATTAGTATTTGATACCTTGCTGCTACTTATAATCATTGTAAGTATTCATGCCTTCTCATTCCAGTATCTACTCCTGAAATTTTAAAGGTTTATCTTACTATCAATAAAAACAAAATAATCTTACTAAGTGACTAAATGTTCCTTATTAATGCATTAGGAACAAATCCTGTGTTTCGTAAATGTGTTAAAGTGAAGCCCACTGATTATGGGCAGACTGTAAATTGTGGACAATTTTTGATAAATTACTATTCTAGAAATCCAGAATACTGAGTATTTTGCCACTAATTCTACTGAGGGCATGTTCCCCAACATGGCCTCAGAAGTGCATATATGTGTGGTCAGGGGGATCTTTATCAAACCTGGAATGCGTATAAAAAGTTCAGCTATTAATGATATGCTGGCCGACTTTTGGACACTTGAACCTCGCCATAAGGGCCTCCCTGACCACAACACAAAAATTCTTCTCATTCAGAAAATGAGTTGAGATCCCTTCTGTCTCATAAGGCTTAGTGTACCCTAGGCAAGTGTAGAAGACATTTTTATGAATTTTGGATATAAATGCAATAGAACGCTTGCTAGATCCTTAAGGGTCCAGTGGACAGCTATCACCCAATATCTTTAGTTAATGTAGACTTGAAGCTCTTTACCAAGGTTCTAGCAACCAGACTAGTGCCCTTACTCAGAGACCTTATTTACACTGACCAGGCAGGATTTATGTCCAGCAGAAAAGCGAGGGATAACACCATGAAGAACTTGAATCTCATTTATATAGCAAATTTGGATGATATCCCTTTGATGTTCTTATCAACGGAATGCCAAAAAAGGCCTTTGATCGGGTCAACTGGTTGTTCATGGAAGAGGTGTTATTATCTATTGGGTTGCAGAGTTCCATTCTAAAGTGGATTGGTTCTCTTTATAGTACTCCTTCTGCCTGTGTGCAGTTGTATGGTGTTTTCTCCGAGAAATTTTCATTGCAAATGCCACTTGGCAGGTCTGCCCTCCTCTCTCCCCTAATCTTTATCCTCACTCTTGGGCCCTTCCTTTGGTGTATCCGGTCCAACACAGGTATTACAGGTCTAAAGGTACTGCCACACTACACAATCCCGCTAGCGATCTCGTTAGCGTCGCATACTAATGAGATCGCTAGCGGGATTGTTTCTATATCGCTAGTGTCGGACACACTTAGCGATATAGTTAACGACGCTATCGCCGTTAGCGATCTTCTTAGCGATTTAGCGGTACAAAAGTACCGCTAAATTGCTAAGAAAAGGTGCCACACTAGCGATATATACTTACCCAGCGGGAGCGCCGACGATCAAATAGGGTCCGGAGCGATTCCAGCGACGAGCGAGATCACAGCAGGAAGCTCGTCGCTGGAAGCTGCCGCACACAGCAACATCGCTAACGGGATCGCTAAATAGTGACGTTTTTTAGCGATCCCGTTAGCGATGTTGTTTAGTGTGGCATACCCTTTAGGATTAAAAATGTCTTTTACAAAATAGAAGCTTATGCAAATTACCTATTATTCTTCATAGGTAACTCTCCCTATCTTGATTTTGGAATTTAAAAAATCTGCATAGGCACTTCAAACTATCACTGACCCATTACCACTGGGCACATGGCATTCTCTGCAACTTCATCATTTTGTACCTCCCTTCCAAACTACGCTCAATATACATGAACCCCTTCCGCATTTGAAACTCTTTGTATGGGTAAGAGGGTACTGTTTTTTTCAGACTATAAGACACACCAAACCATAAGACACACCTAGTTTTTAGAGGAAGAAATAAGAAAAAAAATTTAAGCAAAAAATGTGGTCAATTCTGTACTTAATATCCCCTATCATCCCTATCCTGGTATGCATGGCCCCCTCATTCCTATCCTGGTGTGCATGACCCCCTCATCCCTATCTTTGTATGCATGACACTTTCATCCCTATTCTGCTATGCATGGCACTCTCATCCCTATCCTGGTATGCATGGCCTCTTCATCCTTATCATGGTATGCATAGCCCCCATCAGAAAAGTATGAAAAAACATAAACCATTATACTTCCTGAGCTCCCTCGCAGCATCTTGTTCTGATGCCAGCAGCTGCTTTATACTTGTAAGCAGCGCATGGCAGGGACGTCATGCGCTGCTTACAAGCCGAGGATAGCTGCTGAAATACTCACTGCTCCCCATCCTGGGCATATGTGCATGGAGAGCAGCGAATATTCGTTGCTCTTTAATAGCGAGCACAGTTTTAGCCACAGCAGCCGGCTTCCTGCAGCTGCCTGTTGTTCACGTGTGCCGATACTAAAGGGAATAAATATTCACTGCATTCCACACCTATGGGAGTGGAGAGCAGTGAATATTCATTGACTTAAATAGTGGGGACACGCGATAGCCCGGCAGCTGCTGGAAGCTCGCAATTGCGGCAAACAGCGTGTCCGTGATTAAAGAGGAATGAATATTCACAGTCCTCTACGCCCATGGGCATGGAATGCAGTGAATATTCATTTCTCCTTAGCAGCGAGCACGGGAGTTTTTCGCTGCCGCCTGCTCCTGCCTCCTGTGACCAGCTGCTCCATCGCTGCCGCTCCCCCACATCTACACCACAGCCAGACAGGTACATCCGGACTATAAGACGCACCCCCCATTTTTCTCCACATTTTTGGAGGAAAAAAGTGCGTCTTAAGGTACTGCCACATTAAACGCTCCCGCTAACGATCACGATAACGACGCATACTAATGCGATCGTTGGTGTGATCGTTTTAATGTCGCTAGTAGCTGCCAAACTGGACGATCTCATTAACGACGCATAAGCGGTTAGCGATCTCCTTAACGACTTTGGCGGTCATTGCGATGTACAAAACAGCGCACATCGTTCACAAAAGGTGCCAGACACAGCGATATAGGCTCACCAGTGGGACGCCAACGATTAAAATACGGTCCAGAACTCTAGTGAACGATCAGCGAGATCACAGTAGGGGCCACGTCGTTGCTACATGCCACACACAACAACGTCACTAACGAGATCGCTAAATAGTGACGTATTTTAGCGATCTCGTTAGCGATCTTGTTTAGTGTGGCATACCCTTAAGTCCGAAAAATATGGTAATTGGTCATGCACTTTCACCCATACATTCAATGCTAACTAATCCAATGGATCAGCCTCCTCACAGATTTTTTACACAATGGGAGGTGGACTTGGGCAACACTCTCTCCATGGAACAATGGGAAAGGGTGTTGTCCTTGGCACCTAAATCTTTCAGAAGAATTTTAAACTTCTTTCAAGTTGGTACAGGGTCCAGATTATTCCCTTTATCCCCGACGGTTGTTGGCACGTTAATGACCGGGCCAATTTTTACAATTCTGACCACTGTACCTTCATGAGGTTATAACTCTGGAAGGCTTCAATGGCGATTGACGATTCTGAGACTGTTTTCTCGTGACATATTGTACTTCATGTTAGTGGTAATATTTCTTCGATATAACTTGCGTTTATTTATTAAAAAACGGAAATATGGCAAAATTTTGCAATTTTCAAACTATGAATTTTTATGCCCTTAAAACAGAGAAATACAGTACAGACCAAAAGTTTGGACACACCTCATTCAAATATTTTTCTGTATTTTCATGACTATGAATATTATACATTCACACTGAAGGCATCAAAACTATGAATTAACACATGTGGAATTATATACTTAACAAAAAAGTGTGAAACAACTGAAAATATGTCTTATATTCTAGGTTCTTAAAAGTAGCCACCTTTTGCTTTGATTACTGCTTTGCACACTCTTGGCAATCTCTTGATGAGCTTCAAGAGGTAGTCACCGGAAATGGTCTTACAACAGTCTTTAAGGAGTTCCCAGAGATGCTTAGCACTTGTTGGCCCTTTTGCCTTCATTCTGCGGTCCAGCTCACCCCAAACCATCTTGATTGGGTTCAGGTCTTGTGACTGTGGAGGCCAGGTCATCTGGAGTAGCACCCCATCACTCTCCTACTTGGTCAAATAGCCCTTACACAGCCTGGAGGTGTGTTTGAGGTCATTGTCCTGTTGAAAAATAAATGATGATCCAACTAAACGCAAACCGAATGGAATAGCATTCCGCTGCAAGATGCTGTTTCAGCCATGCTGGTTCAGTATGCCTTCAATTTTGAATAAATCCCCAACAGTGTCACCAGCAAAGCACCCCCACACATCACTCCTCCTCCATGCTTCACTGTGAGAACCAGGCATGTAGAGTCCATCCGTTCACCTTTTCTGCGTCGTACAAAGACACGGTGGTTGGAACCAAAGATCTCAAATTTGGACTCATCAAACCAAAGCACAGATTTCCACTGGTCTAATGTCCATTCCTTGTGTTCTTTAGCCCAAACAAGTCTCTTCTGCTTGTTGCCTGTCCTTCACAGTGGTTTCCTAGCAGCTATTTTACCATGAAGGCCTGCTGTACAAAGTCTCCTCTTAACAGTTGTTGTAGAGATGTGTCTGTTGCTAGAACTCTGTGTGGCATTAGTAGTGTAACACCTGACCGAATCGTCAAACTCAATTTGACAGGTGGTCCCGCCCCTATCATCTTGCTGTGTTCTTGATAGTGGATTTGATATGGCTGTGATATCAAAAGCAGCTCTATCAAAGTGTCTCTGATTTTCATTTTGATATGATTTTATATTCCTCTATTTTATTTGAATCACACTTTATATCGTGTCAGTATGCTTCTCAGCTTATAGTCGACTTATAACACATTTTGATAGTGTGATTTTATAGTAATGTATATTTCATGTATGTTATTTGATAGCGAGAGGCTCTCATAGCCCAAAATGAGTGTGTGTTTCTGCAACATTTGATACGAATTTATATCTTAACATATATTTTACAGACTAAAAGGATTTTAAATACACCACTAAGATTGTGATTTTATATGAGACTTATAACCCCCGTCTCATTGTACGGGCATATTATGTATATGGCCGTGTTACAACATCACTCACTATAAAGCGATTGTTTTATACGTATGTAAAAAAGCAATGACGTGGTTTTCTAAAAGTTTAAAATATTTTATTGCAATAAATAAATACATCTCAAAGACATTTTCAATAATATAAAAAGTATCATTAAATACAGCTCAAATACATCTCAATCATTTTAAAGTTCGTACAGAATGATATAAAAGCATCACATGTACAATTAACATATAGCATTACACATCATACAAAATAAATAATTAACAAGTACATCGGCTACATCGTGAGCCACATGGATTGTAGTATCGGTAGAGACCTTTTTTTAGGTAGCAGAGTTCCCCGTGTTGTGCCTAATGACAGCGAGTGCAAAGAATGAATTGTACGGGGCGAGGGGTCTAGCCTCATCGGTGTAGATACACCTTCACTGGCGGACATTTTTAATTCGTCTAAACGCTGTCTAGTAGCGGGATTACCCACGACTGTAGATGGTATATTTAGTTCGGCCATAGCCCGCATAAACGAATCCCAGCTCCTAGGTAAATTCCTGCTGGTCAGAGCGTGACTCTGCATTGTCGGTACATCCCAAATCCAGTAAGTTAGACCCTGGTATTACAGAGCCTTTGAAAATAAATTCGGCTTTATCATTCCAGGCTGTCACATTTTTATTCTGGAGTAACCTGTTTAGTAAAAATTCAGCATTCTTTTTATATCTTTGGTTTATATGGCTTACAATTTCAGAGACCTCTTGATTTTTATCAGGGTCGGTATTTGGCGATTGTTGGTGATCAGGATACGGAGTACTAACGAGATTTAAAGTTGTTAACTCTTTCGAGCTGTGTCTCGTATGTACCAAGTAGCGCTCCAGCACAGAGCTGTACATTTTAATTTTCACATCATCGGGGATGTCGCGATGTTGTAAAACTGAGTTAATTTCATAATCAAGGCGGCGAATAACAGTTTCGCGTATGCTCTCGGTAGTTGGGGGTCTTAGTTTGACCAGCTCCTGTTTGGGGACTAGATACATTTTCTCTGTATGCTCCATTATTTGCCTGTGAGAAGACTCGTTATTATCAGTATTGCAAAACCTAATTGAGGGGCGATAAAGCCGCCGGTCTGATTCAGTACTCATTTCTTTTTCTTTATGGACTGCGATCTATCACTCATGGTTCTTATAGCTTTACGCCACTTCTTTAGTATGCCTTTCTGCCGCTCTTTCAGCGGGATTCTGCCTTTTAAGATGTTTAAAGCAATCTTGCCTGTGGCTGTGATTAAATCCACGCTCGCATTGCGCAAAATAGATTTCCGGACGAATGGGGTTGCTTCCACCTGGGTTTTTAAGAGCCCAGTTATGCCAGAGTCTCTCAGACATCTTTACATCACAACGCACACAGCGTGGAATGTGCGGTGCCGCATAAAATTCACTTTTTAGAAGTGATTTTCTTTTATACATAGACAGTGGGCAATGCCGGTGGAAACAACCCCGTCCGTAAGCGGTGATCCTCAGGGGGGTATTAGCTCTCAAATCAACCAGCAAATACCCATAAGGTTCTCGCGTGGCATCCTCAAATGCTTCTAGGAAAAAACGTGTTTTTCCGGGGTACATCTGACGAGCTAGAGTTAAAATTTGTAATTTATCTCGAGGATTATTAAAAAGCACCATGTACTTTGTGTTTAAATTTATGGTGCGACTTTTCTTACCCTGACAAAATATGTTTTGTACCAGGTAGAAAATACTGAGATTTCTGTGGTGCACATACTTTTCTAAATGCTTTTTCTATCTCACAATTTTCGCTAGCACTCTCCATGAGATCATCAACAATAGCCAAATTCACCTTATCCGGCGGGAATAATTCATCATCTACGAATGTATTCGGCAGACCCTCCACAAATCTGGTGTTGGGAAAAGAGAGAGATTTCATCATATAGTTTCTGCCAGCATGAATAAAGCCAAACAATATCCGGTTTGTGACAAAACTTAGTTTCAATATTATATAGCAATTGTTTTACAAAATAACTCTTTCCAGAATTAGACGGCCTCGCTAGAATGCATGAGAGCGGGTGTTGTAGCCGCGTATCCATCACAATACTCGGCTAATAGCCAAACGGCAGGGTGGTGAATTCGTCTAATAGCCGGCGCTTTGTGTAAACACACTTTTGGGTTTTTTGTAGGACACGTGATTCAATTTTCCATAATTTTTTATCTCTCACAATGCCCTGTTGCTGTACGACAATGCCCTTCTGAGTTTCTGCGGCTGAATTACAGGGGTAGTCCAGAACTAGATCTTTCAGACTGCTAAAATTAATAGATTGAGAGTTACCAACATTTAGTGTTATTCCCTTCACTTTTAAGACAGTTTCCCCCGTGTTGAGTTTGTAGCCGTAAGTTTTGGGCCCAACAGAAACAAACTCTGTGATGTATGTGCCCTCGGGTATTTCACTCGTCAACTCCCCCAGGTAATCGCCTAAAGGCGGCTGCCACTCACCTTCCCTGTGCACAAAAATAACCGACTCTATCGTGATAAAGGCACCTCTCCTGCAGTCTGTCCAGCAGCGAATAGAGCTCTAGCCACACATACGCGGTTGTAAAGCAGGCTATAAAAATGTTTGTGTTTTTGTTGACTGTGTGGTGACCATCCGCATATTTCCAGTTAATGGTTGCGGTTTCATCATCGATAAAATCCAGCGTAGAAATGTCATAGTAGGGCAGGAAGAGATAACTAAAAATCTCATCAGGATCCCTAACAACGTTGTTGCTTGGTAGATAAGACAGCTGAGCAAACTTTCCCCATAAAGAATTTAAGAAAAGTTTGGCGATCTGCCTTTTAGCAGGGTTGACCGCTATATTTTCAGGGCGTAACTGTACACCCTCTTTTTCAAGAAACGAGTCAATGTACTGCTTTTTCTTGGCTTCATCAGTGCACCAGCTAGGATACTCTGATGCCTCCTGCTTATCCCTAAGATGTAATTTAATGTAGGGAGCAAACAGATCATCGCAGGTGTTTGGAAAGTGCCATATTTCATAGATGCTGGCGATCCGGTAGCCTTTATCTATCGCCAGCTCAAGCTCTATAGTGCACCAGGTGCCTGTCAGGGTGATTTCTTCATCACTATGTCTACATTCCTCAGCCTGTGAATTTACAGCGCATGTATAGCAAAGGGGGAACATTAATTTTTTGTCGAGTTTTACCGGTAGAACAGGAAAAAATAAATCTCTCAGCGGATAGACCTTGACTTTAGCAATGCCAAAGTATTTTTTAATGAAGCCGAAATTGGCGCAGATTATGTTGGGGTGCCCTACAGGGTATGTTTTAGTTTTGTTTACAAATGGGTATAGACTGGTGAAATCGTAGTAATATAAAGTGTCATCAGCTGCCACCTGGTGATAGAGCTTAATGACATTAGTTTGACCCTCATAAAGCGCATCGCGGGGGTCTAAGTGAGCGGGAAAATCCATTTGGCGGAGAAATGTTTGAAGGTTAGAATCATTTTTAACCATTTCACGCCACTCATGCTCCCACACTACTCTAATTGCGTACCCGCAGCTTTGTAGGTAGCCTTTTTAGGTAAAAAAGCATAATATAATTGACCGTAGGTGGTGTTTGTGACCTTATTTGTATCATTTTCATTATAGCTTGACGGGCAGCCGTGGAAAAAACAACCCTGAAATTCAAAAGATATGTGCTGGCCGTTAACATACACATAGCCATCTAGAAAATATTGCCCGACTTATTTTTCACCGCCTCTCAAGGCATGTTGAATGTGAATGTTCTCGGTGTGGGCTACATACATGAGCCACTGTATAGCGGGGGATGACTAGCGCTATTTTGCCTTGTGATAATTATCACCAGGTAAAATGGCGATCGTCTTTTTTGGTAGAAATTTAAACCAGTACATTGGCATACATACAGAGGCCAAGGTGATGAGCTGAAAGGGGTCAATGTAGCTGCTCTCCACAACCATTTCCTTTTGAATCTTACAGTATTTTTTAACATTTTTATCCATCATTTCCATAATGCGCTCTCTATAGATCACACAGGAGCATCTCAAAATTTCAACAGTCTGTTTGCAATAAGATTTTAGCTCAGTCTTGAAATCAAAAAGTGTGTGTTTCTGATTCTCATGCCAGGCCATGAACTCTTCCTTCTCGCCAGATGACATGTAATCTACTGTTGTGAATGTGCTAGAGATGGTTTCTGAGCAGAGGCT
>VIAB01032891.1:6390-18067 GCA_009801035.1 Oophaga pumilio | reverse complement strand
TAGCGATCTCACTTAGTGTGACAGTACCTTTAGCCGAGCTGGACATTCATGTGGATAATGGTCAAGACAGATGTTGGCCCAGAAAGTATTTGGCTTACAGCAAGCTAAGGTTTATGGCTATTCTTCCACAATACTGAAGGGAACCTATCAGGCAATTCATGCTCTTCAAAATGCGGTCAGCATGATTTGTAGTCTGGTTGCACAATTGCAGTCAAGTATACTTTAAAAATCCAAAATGGGACCAAAGGCGGAGACCAGAGCTGCTGGAGATAATTGACAGGTCTCTCTCCATCATGTACATAAGCAGAGATCTGTCAATCAGTGCTGGGAAGTTAGCCGCACTAGTCTCATCTCTGGTCGAAGTGCTTCAAATTATATTTTATCGGAAACATTGGAGCGTTTCCGAGAATCATGTGCTTGGCTGCAATCATGCAGGCAGGCTGCAATTCATTGGGCCTCATGGATTACCTGACCGGTTTCCTTTCAGTTAAGAGAAAGTATGGTCCTCAAGGAGGCAGCTAGTACTGGATGTATGATAACTCTAGTTATGATATCTTCCACCAGTTTTACTACTAGACTTAAACGGATAATCCCATTTTAGACATTTATGGTGAATCCAAAAGACGTTCCATAAAAAAAAATTGCTGAGACCTGTGGCAATGGGTTTATTGCTGTGGTCACTGCAGTCTTAAAGGGTTGGCTATAATCCAGCAAGTTGCAGTGTAAGACTGTATTGTGAGATAATAGATCAGCACAAGCTCCGGCTCATGGTAATTTGCTGAAGTGCTTATGCATTATGAAAGCACCGTATGGCAGCATAAAGCCTGCCGATAACACATGTGTTGTCACAAAATAGTAGTGAATTGGCATGAGCCGTTTTTAGGACATCTGATCGATTTCTGAATTTAAAAGAAAGTCTGGTGACTTTTTCAAATACACGAGGAGGTTCAGTTGTTATCAAGGACTTTATGTATCATTTTGACATATCGTTCCTATTATCTCTCATGTTTTTCCGTTGTCATCTTCACATCATAATGCTACATCTGTCACATGTGGTCCTACTTCAGTAACATAATCATGTAAGTGAACAGTTTTCTGCGATTAGGTTTCTCTGGGCAAACCCACTTCATAATGTGTACACGCAAGCAGGAAATAAAATGCTAACCATCATTCAAGCATAATAAACCTAAATGTAATGTTCCCTTCTGTACATTTTATTTGATAATCTAAAGAGGTTCAAACCTGGGAAGAACAATTTTATATATATACATATATATATATATATCGGTCTCACTTGGAGATTTTTACTGATGCAGCTCCAAGTCCGTGGCATTGATAGAAGAGATTAGAATTATACTGTACTTTGCACATTTAGACATTGCTCTCATAAACCAACAGTATGCAGTAAGTTCGCTCAGTTCGTGGCTACAGAGATCCAGAATTTAGTAATTTAAATGATTTGGCCACCAAATCGAGATATCACCTATACACAATATAGGCAAAAAGTTGCTGATTGCTGGTGATTAGAGATGAACGAATCCATATGCGGAGGATTGAGCTTGAGCTGAATTTCCTGAAATCCACAATTTCAAGCAAATTCAAACATTTTGAGATCTGATTCTACGTTCACAAAAAAAGTGCCTGACACTATTTCCCACACAGCTGAAGCGTCATTTTGCATTGCCGCACGGGCCTCCCCATCATGCCCTGCAGCTACGACATCTAATATAATATTAATAATAATTTTATTTCTATAGCGCCAACATATTTCGCAGCACTTTACATTATAGAGGGGACTTATACAGACAATAGACATTACAGCATAACAATAAACACAGATCAAAGTAGATACCAAGAGGAATGAGGGCCCTGCTCGCAAGCTTATAATCTATGAGCATCTAGCAGATACCTTGTACAGTGGTGGTCAGTACCTGGGCCATCAGAGATCAGCGGTTCCCAGTGAAGCGCAGTTTGTACAGCAGAGTCATTTTCCATTTCCAAAGACACTGGGTAAGTCACTCTCTTTTGTAGAGAGAGCATAAAGTGTAAGCTCTAATAGATAGTGTGGTCCTCTCTATTATCTATAAAGTGTAAGCTGTTATGTTAAGCGTGGTCCTCTCTCTCTCCTGTAGAGTGTAAACTCCTAAAGTCAGCAGTGTTCCCTTGCTCTCTTCTACACATGTATTTTCCAAGTAATTACAAGCTTTACAGTATTGTAATTTTGGTGAAGATGAACTCAAATTTCAATAAGTCCAAAGGATCTAGATAAGCTGGAACAATGTGCAGTTACTAATAGCAAAGTATTTAACAGGGAAAAATGCAAGATTTCGCATCTGGGCAAGAAAAATGAAAATTACATCTACAGAATGGGAGGAATAGAACTAAGCAACAGCACGTGTGAAAAATACTTGGATATACTAATATACTAACACAGACTGCACATGAGTCAACAGTGTGATTCAGCAGCAAAAAGGCAAACATAGTTCTGGGATGTATTTAGAGAAGCATAGAGTATAGATCACGTGAAGTAATTATTCCCCTCTAGTCCTCCTTGGTCAGGCCTCATCTGGAATACTGTGTCCAACTCTGGGCACCACATTTTAAAAAGACATTGAAAAACTGAAGCAAGATCAGAAAAGAGCTACCAGGATGGTGTATGGACTGCATAGTATGTCCTACAAGGAATGGTTAAATGATCTGTGAATGTTTAGCTTACAAAAAAAGAAGGCTAAGAACAGACTTAATAGCTGTCTACAAGAAGCAATGGAATAAAAATAAAAGGAAGAAGATACAGATTAGATATTAGAAAAAACTTTTTGAAAGTGAAGGTGATCAATGAGTGGAACAGGCTGCCACGAGAGGTGGTGAGTTCTTCTTCAATGGAAATCGTCAGAAATCTGTGTGAGATGGTTTAGTGAATCCTACATTGTGCAGGGGGTTGGATATGATGACCCTGGTGGCCCCTTTCAACTCTAACATTCTATGATTGTGTGATTTCTACTGGGCATCCAACTGGTTGAAACGAGAAATGGTTGAGTATGCACATCAACGCTCCACCCACTGTCTATGGAACTGGTAGTCTAGGTTTACACAAGCGTATACAAAATCATCTGAGTTTCATCCAATTTTTTTTATCTGTTTTTATACAGCAGCAATTGGTAATAATTTACAGGACTGAACACAGTTTCCTGTATTAAAAAGCAATGTAATCTGTAAAAATCAGATGCAATAAAGTGGCTTCATATGGAATCCAATTTGCTTTCCACATTCATAGACTTGAATGAGCACATGTCTTTCAACAAATGGAAGAATTCATTTCTTGCATTTCTTGCATTTGCAGATTCGGTCAGTGAAGTATAGCGAAAATATGCAGCATCAAAGAGCACCAAATATTGATTGTTTAAACTTAGCCTAAAACTTATTTTTACAGGTATGTATTGAATGGTAAACCTTCTTGTGCATTTTCTCACAGATAATCGCAATAGGTGTTGATATAGTTTTAAAATTTTCAAACAACCCAGCAAATTTCAGTGTGTGCATGATATGATTACAACTCCCATAAAGTCACGATTATTTATCCCATAGATCACACATTTGGCACTTTCTTCCCTTTTCAGTTCTGAGAATCCCCCTGTTCCTTTGCCAAACACCAAGATTACAACTGTTTTTACATATCTGGGATCTAAAAGGAACTGCTTTGCATACTTATGCACGCGCTGATCTTTAAAAGTAAACAGCAGAGTGCCAGCAAACAAGACAAAGCTGGCAATATGCTTTATGAAAACACGACGAGCACAATTTATTACTTTCCATTACTACTCTGCACAAATGTTCATTGTTTTAATGTGTGTTATTTACATTCTCTAAATGAACTGACAAAAGAACCATTTAATGTGACGACAGGAGAAAGCAGAAAAAAATGACTGATGTTTATATTTTAAGTTAGTACCTTTACTGGTATTGACTTTTTAGCTGGAAATACTGTGTTTTCTGAAAATGCTTATGAATACTGTAAGTCATCCAGTTATTGTGTGTACAGTAAAATAATTAAACGCAATCTCCACCCGAAACCAAAAATTGGTTTCAGTTATTGAAGTTTGGTGAATATACCCAGATAAGAAAATATTGCCCACTTCCTGTCCCTTGTTTCTCAGTTCTCTTGGTGGTAACTTTAACGGACCCTGAAGAATGAGCGACATTTACAGATCTGTTTTGCTGAGGTTACCATTAAAAGTACATAGATAATGTTTTAAGGCACATAAGTATGCACATTTTTTGCTAAAATGTCTTATCACATCTTATCCACAACCCAAAAACATAACTGCTGCCTTGCATCACCGCAGTCTCAGGTTAGAGTTTATCTGAGGACAAGATTTTGTGTGTCCTGTGTCTCTGGGTTTCATCAGTGGTTAGCCGTTTCTTTCCACTTCTCAAAAAAGTAGTGAAAAGTAATTGTTTTTCCTTTAAATTTTCCCCAGTGTGTGTGTTTCCCTGTCTGATTGTTGTCCCATTGGGACAGGACTGATGAGTAATTATAATCTCTGTACCATGCTGCGGAATATGTTGGCATTGTATAACACATAAAATAACTAATCTGTATATTCAGCAGTCAGTACATATGACTCCTTGCTAACAACAGTCTTGAGTTTTCTATAAAGCAGAATACAGAAAGGTGAGTGTGTCCACATGGTTTCATATATGTACGGTATACCTACTTACTTACCGATCACCATTGCTGGCCAGGAGGTGGAGATGGTTGAGAGCTACAAATATTTGGGGGTTCACCTTGACAGCAAACTTGATTGGAGGTGTCATATAGAGAAGGTTCACAAGAAGGGAATGAGCAGACTGTACTTTCTGCGGAAGCTCAGGTCGTTCAATGTGTGCAGTAAAATGCTGGAGATGTTCTACCAGTCCGTTGTAGCAAGCGCCATCTTTTTTGCTATCATTTGCTGGGGCAGTAGTGTGCGAGTAGCTGACGCTAATAAACTCAACAAACTTATCAAGAAGGCAAGAGCGGCTGTTGGCCTCCATCTTGACTCTTTTGAGGAAGTAGTGGAGGATAGGATTCAAAAGAAGTGCAGGGCTATAATGAACAATAATACACACCCACTATACGAGCTGTTCTTGAAGCAGAAGAGCACATTCAGCAGCCGTCTAATCCTTCCGAGATGCAAGAAGGATGGAAGTGATTAGAGATTTGTGTACCTTTGTTTGTTACGTATTGTGGTTAGTCATGTGCAAATCTGTGTCTAGTAATTACTCTATGCAATGCTGTTTGTAATGGTTTGTTTGTAATGCTGTTGTAACGCTGCTGTGATACCATAATTTCCCTCGGGATCAATAAAGTGTATCGTATCGTATCGTATATGGGTGCATAGTATGTTGCATACTACAATAATTAAATATACAGGTCAGTAAATTTTCCTTATGCAGCAGAATCAGTTCTGGAACATTTATTAATACTGTCTAATTGTTAAGGCCCCCATACACATTAGATAGCAGTTGGGCAAACAATGATTCAGCCTGCAACCATCCCTCAACTATACACAGAAACACTCGGCTTGGCTGAGGGCTCTTGTTTTCTCTATAAGAGAGCTGCTGCCAGATTCCTCTGGCAATGGTTTACCTTTTCAGCAGAACAAAAGGACCGGCCATTAGAATTTCAACATACTAATCGTTCTCTCTCCTAACATTCTGCTGGGTGAGAGTCTGGAGGCACACATGACATGCACATTAGTCTGGAGGCCAATATCAGCGGGTTTGGAGATTAAAGTCTAATGTGTATGGGGGCCTTTAGACAGTACAAACGTAGACTATGCTTTCTTAAAATGTGCCATAGGGTGCATTTTATTATATTGTCGGGATTGGCTGACAGTCTAATGTGTTATGAATAAATTGACATCTTGGTGTTTCTGTTTGGGGGATGTTTTCCTTTCTACCCACTGACATTAGCAGATCGATCCGGTCACCACCAAAATGTAAAGGCCCCGATATCAGAAGGATCAGCTGACAGTTTAATGTGTATTTGGGCTCCCAGTTCTCACCCAAGAGATGATATAGTGGAAGAAAAGAAGCGGGCATTTCTGATTTTGGACAGTCAATCCTTTTGTTCACCTAGACATAAGCCATCACCAGAGGAATCTGGCAATGGCTCTCTCAAAGAGAAAACAGGAAAGCTTTGCTGGGCCGAGAACTCCTGTGTCTGTGGAAGTAAGCAGAGATAGCTGTCCTTCAGCCAAGAGATATCTATTTTGTAAAATTTAGATTCATTAATTGGTTTGCTTTGTGCCAAATACCATGTACACCCGTAGCCTGGACAATATGCATTAAGTGACTAAAATGCAAAATAAATATGGTGCAAATCATGAAAAACAATTTTTTTTGCTCAAATTACCCAAATTGTTGTGCATTTTGTTCGATAAATCTAACCCATTATGTTTAATCTCTTCTACATATTATTGAGTAGGCCATCACTGCTCTTATTATAACTGAAAAAAACAAACCCCCAAAATTGGAAACCAAGAACACAGACAAGCTCATGATGGAATTTAAAAAGTAATACTTCTAAAATAAAAAATGAAATCATGCTCATCACCAGCCTGTAAAAGAAAAGAGTGTTACATATAAATGAACTTTGTACCTCTTATTACATTGATGCCAATCTTGACTGGACTTTCTTTGTTTTCCTCATTGCTATTGTTCGGTCATTTGTGTTATGCCTTAGCCAGACACAACTCATCCCATAGTTATGCACTTTGCCCAAGGGACTGGACCATAGTCACATCAGAAAAATCTACATGTATTGTTTTCAAATCTGGCTCTAGCTGCACATCTGATGTTCTTAATAAATGGGAAAGATCCTATAGTAAAGTATGGGATCAGTTCAGTCATCAGTTTCCCTTCAGCATTTTACTAGCACACCATAGGGAAAAAAGCTGGACGGCCTTATATGTTGAAATGAGCCCTTAGTTTTCTTGCTTTCTTTCTTTCGTTCTTTCTTTCTTCTCATACTTGTCTTACTACTACCTTCTTAAAGGGAACCTGTCACCTCATTTTGCCACTATAAGATGTGGCCACTGCCTTTCAGGGCTTATCTACAGCATTCTATAATGATGTAGATAAGCCCCCGGTCCGACCTGAAAGATAAGAAAAACAAGTTTTATTATACTCACCCAGGGGGGTGGTCCGATTCGGTCCGGTCCGATAGTTGCTGCAGGTCTGGATCCGGCGCCTCCCATCTTCATGCGATGTCGTCATCCTGCTTGCTTCGTGTCACGCTCCTGCGCAGGCGTACTGATCTGCCCTCCAGAGCCAAGTACTGTACTGCAGTGAGCAGGCGCTGGGAACGGTCAGAGAGGGCCAGCGCCTGCGCACTGCAGTACAGTACTTGGCTCTGCCTTCAGCAGGTCAGATCAGTACGCCCTCAACAGGGCAGATCAGTGTGCATACACTGGCCGACGAGCAAGGATGGAGACAGAATGATCTTTAATACAATCAGTCTGACCCCATACACTGTGCATGTTATTGGCAGTACATTCCCATTTACACAGTTATGTGCAGCTGATAATGATGATTTTTATGTATGCATAAAAATTATCTTTACAAACATGCATTTTGCTTGTTCTTCGGCATGTTTATGCCTGCAGATATTTGGGAATGAGCTTTTTTACAAATGCTTATGTAAAATGAGCTTTAAGTCTAAAACAGGAGTCACCAATCTGTGGTTCATACTCACACCTGACTGTTTTGCACCTGCCCGAGGGAAGCTATACAGACAAGATGCACAGCCCAAAAAGGGGAGCCATGCCCCTATATGTACAAAAAACTAAAGTAAAACCAAATAAATGACCTGGAACATATGTTGTTGTAAGTGCAATGTGTAGGTGCACTTTGGCCATTCAACAGATAGAATCTAGGATAAATACACAATAAGAAAATACCATGCACCCTGAAAACACCATCCCCACCATCAAACATGGTGGCAACATTATGCTGTGGGGATGCTTTGCTTAAGCAGAGACAGGGAAGCTAGTCAGAATTCATGAAAAGATGGATGAAGCTAAATACAATGCAATCCTGGAGGAAAACATTTTAGTCTTCAAAAGACATGAGAATGAGGTGCATGTTCGCCTTCTAGCAGGGCAACGACCCTAAACATACTGCCTGAGCTACAATGGAATGGTTAAGATGAAACCATATTCGTATGTGTGAATCGCCCAGTCACAGTCCAGACCTAAATCCCATTGAGAATCTGGCAAGGCTTGAAAATTGCTGTTCACAGATGCTCTCCATCCAGTCTCACTAAGCTAGAGCTAGTTTGCTAAGAAGAATGGAAAAAATTAAGCTCAAAGATGTGCAAAACTGGTAGAGACATATCCCAAAAGACTTGCAGCAATAATTGCAGCAAAAGGTGGTCCTGCGAAGTACTGACTCAGGGGGGCTGAATACAAATGCATGTCACAATTTTCAGATTTATATTTTTTAAATATTTAGAAAACCAAGCATCATTTCCTTTCCACTTCTAAAATACTTGCTAATTTGTGTTGGTATATCACATAAAATCCCAATAAAATACATTTAACTTTGTAGGCATAACATGAAAAAATGTAAAAAGAGTCAAGGAGTATGAATACTGTTTCAAGGCACTGTAGCGTGGTGAACTACAAATGTTAGGTTCCATCCCTAATTGTGTACTCCTTGTCGTGGTGGGATGGTTTTTACAATTTTCTGGTCAAAATTGTGTCAACTAAGTAATCTGTGTTATTTATATGTACTATTACTATTATTTACTTACTGGAGAGTATTTGCCCATTGTGTTTTTATCCAGTTTGTGTCTGATAAAAGGCCACAGTGTGAATAAGCGCTCTCTTTGCACATATAGCAACATATGTTCCAGCTCATGTCTTTGGTTTTGCTTTATTTTTTTTGTACTTTATACATATAGGGGCGTGGTTCCCCCTATTTGGGCTCTGCATTTTGTCTATGTATCTTCTCGCAAGCAGTTGCAAAAATGTAAGGTCTGGGTCCTGATCTGCCCTAGTCTATTTTGAGGTCTGCTGACACATAGTATGGTGAGCTACAAGAGGTGGGTCCATCCCTGTCAATATAGGCGAGTATAGCCAACATTATTCTAATGTGTATGGCGGTCTTAACAGTCTGATAGTCTCAGCATTGATTGGTCAATATCAGATGATGTAGGAACAGGAACACACACCCAACTGTCAATTTATTCACCACAATGTACATTCTAAGAAAAGATGCCGCAGAATTGTTATTTCATGTAGAAAATAATCATTTACATAAACAAACATGTCAGAAGTGGTGACAGATATTCTTTAAAGCAAATTATTGAATCAACACATTGGTCTTCTGCTGTCAGTAATGATAAATGAACAGGAAGATGTCTCTAATTTTCAATGTCACGTTTATGTAACTTGACTTTATTGTTGGCTTGAAAACATCTGAAGTGACAGAAAACAACAAGCAAATCGACTTTTCCCCATGAACATCCAAGAACAGATTTGGGGAAAAGTTTTTTTTTCAAAAACTTAATCTGACTTCTAAATGACTTTAGACAGGAGAGCAGACCTCATAATCCCAGACAACCCCTAAATTAATCAGATCCCAGATTGGACCCTTAAATTACATCCAAAGGAAGCCCTCATAGATAGGGATGTGCGAACTCAAACGGTAAAGTTTGGGGTCCAAACAGAACACCTAGTGTCTGTGCATGGACTCCGAGCACAGAGTTCTCTTGGAAGTCCGTGCTATTGTTCGGGTTCAGCAGCAGTCCAAATGTCCGATGTTTCCCAAGCTATCATCTTTGTGACAGCATGAGAAACACTAGCTCTGATCGGCGGTAAGTTCATTACCATGGGTCAGAGCGCTGCGATTCCCACTCTGTCATACAAATGACAGCGTGTGCGCCAGCAGCTGTGACCGACACTAAAAAGATTACCGCCAGTCACAGGCGTGGGCTGATGAGAGTACTACTCTCACCATCGTACGCCTGATTTATCTGATAGCAGCGAGAGCAGGCATTGGCTGATGAGACTATTGATCAGCCGGCGCCTGTGCAATAAATAAATAAATTTAAAAAAATGGCGTGGGGTCCTCTCTATTCTTAATAAACAAAGAAGGCAAAATCGACAGCTGGGGCTGTTTTTTTAATTAATTATTTAAATAATTTAAAAAATGGAGTGGGACTTCTCTTTTTTGGATAACTAGACAATATAAAGCTGACAGCTGGGGGCTGCAGCCCGCAACTGTCAGTTTTACCTGCACTGGCTAGCAAAAATAGAGGAGACCCCATGCCATTTTTTATTTATTTATTTATTGCACAGACTCTGGCTGGTAAATCCTCTCATCAGCGTACTCCTGCTCTCGCTGCAATCAGCGAGACCAGGTATACAATAATGAGAGAAGTACTCTCATCAGCCAACGCCTGTGACCAGCCGTAAAAAGGTTCCACATGACAGTGTGGGAACTGCAGTGCTCTGACAGGCAGTAATGAACTTACTGCTGATCAGAGACAGTGTTTTCCGCGCTATTACACAGGTGACAACGTGGGAAACGCCGAATGATCGAGCCCACTATTCATTTGAATAGGGTCCAGGTTCTGGTTCGAGTTCAGGTACTGTTTTGATACCGAACCAAACTTTTTTTAAAATGTTCAGCTGAATCCGACTGACCAGAACATCCATTGGTTAGCCCATCACTACTCCTAAATATACACAGTCCATAACCATAAGTACAACGAAAACCAATAGAAAGAAGAACCCTTCACAAAGGTGTATAATAATAATAATAGAACAACTTTATGTAAACAAACAATGCATAAGGTAAAATTGGGAAAAATGTCATGATAAAAGGAAAAAAGATAGTCTGATGACAAATGGTCTGGGATGATAACAAAAAATAATTAATGGTAAATGGTAAAATACCTGTGGGGTAAATACTATAACAACAGGTAAACAATTTGAGCAGTAAGAAATGAACAAGATGTCCCCTCAAAAAACCAAGCTGTATTTTATGGTAAAAAAGAAGTATGGTTCCTTAAACACCATACATTCTTGTGAGCCAAGACAAGATAAGGCTGGTTTCACATTAGCATTTTTTAGCGCAGCGCATCGTGCTCATCCGATCGCATGCGCCATGCACCCCTATGTTTAGCATGGTGGGCGCATGGTTTAGTGTTTGCATGCGATCATCAGCGTTTTCATGCGCATGCGTTATTTCGAGGTGAGCGCCTTGGTGCGCATGGCGCAACATGTTGCATTTTTTGTTCCGCCCAAAGTAGTTTAAAAAACGCATGCGTTCGCTTTGCGCACCGAATGCACCAAAACAACACATTACAGTTTATGGGATCGCTGGCGTGCGCTTGGAAATGCGCACGTCAGCTTTTTAGTACGCATGCATTGTCAAAGACTTTACATGTCTAGACACTGGTTTAAACCACCCCCTAAACAAAGAAACATTGTTTGGGGTATTGTATATAAAAGAAGGTGTTGGCACTGTCAAATCCACTACTCTACAGCCAGCTACAGACAGAGCCAGCTACACAAGGAGCTTTGAAGAACTGGGATAATGTGAGTATAAAAACCTAATGTCTGTCTCTTCTTTTTTCTCAATTTATTTTGTACTAATGTCTCTTTTTTTATTGCAGCATGTCTTC
>VIAB01032890.1:2945-18428 GCA_009801035.1 Oophaga pumilio | reverse complement strand
TCTCATGTACAGCACCATGGAATCAAAGGCGCTATATAAATAAATAATAATAATCTTCGCTTTTCATCTTCATCCAGTGCACACTGCCATCACTTCTTCCAGCCATGACTCGTCTCTGCAGAAAATAACACAGTAATCTACAGCGCATTCAACAATTTTTCCCCAACCTCTACATAACGCCAGATGAAGAAAAAAAGTGACAGTGTCACCCTGCATAGTAACAGGACATCTCCTCCCCACACTGAAAACAGTATCCCCAAAAATAATATCATTTAATTAGCCCCTACAGTAATAATATTCCACATTCTGGACGCGCGGTCAGTTACTGAAAGCAGGATCCTGCCGCTCTGGCACAGTGAGCAGAACAGAGGGGGCCCACTGTGGGCCCCCTCTGCTCATCGAGCCCCATATGCCAGTAAGGGCAGTAATGCAATGATGGTGGCCCTGGCTGGAACCAACCTCTGCAATCCACGCAAATCTGCCCAGAGGATAGATTATAGGTCATCGGGGGCCGTAAACAGCCTTGAGGCCTGAGGTTCCTCATCCCTGCTTTGAACACGAGATCTCTTACTTCACTAGTAGCCCCTATCTTTTGTTCCTGAATGTTTCTTTATTCTACTATTCAACTATGTATAGTATCAAATGTATACTAGATGCATATTAGAGGCATTCCCTTTAATTTGATTATATGTTTTTAAAAAATGCCTAATAAAGGATTTTGTATTTTTTAATATTATCATGGATCTCTTTGTTTTTTTTGTTGTAGAAACTATAACCCAGTAAAAAGGTTAATTGATTTGTCAATAAAAGTATAAAAACTTGAGAAAAGCTTATAAAGTCTTACAAACGCCTCTCCATTACAAAGCCAGACAGTACAAAGGTGACATCAATCCCACAAATATGAACAGGGCAAGTGGGAAGAGCCGGGAATATCACTACAATTGGCGCATCTAATATGAATATTTGAATAATTTTAAAAAACGGCGTGGGGATCTATCTATTCTTGATAACCAGCCTTGCTAAAGCCGACACCTGAGTGTCGCAGCCCACAGCTGTCAGTTTTGTCTGGCTGGTTATCAAAAATACAGGGGAACCAAAGCTGGTTCTTTTGTAATTATTTCTTTAGAGCGGCGCAGGCGCCGGATGATTAATGCTCCCATCAGTCACCGCCTGCTCTCGGTGTTATTAGCGGCAGCAGGTATAGGGTGATGGGAGTAATAGTCCCATCAACCGACGCCAGTGACTGGTAAACTTATTGCCTCCATTCACAGCTAATGATTTTACCGCCAATCAAAGGCAGTGTTTGCCACGCCGTCATGCATATGAAAGTGCGAGAAACACCATGTGTTCGGGATGCCGAAGCCGAATAGTAACATAAATTTCCTAGCGAAGTCCATGTTCGGGGTTCATGCCCGAACAGTAGGTGTTCGGTACGGACCTAGAACTTCACTGTTGGGGTGCGCCCATCTCTACTCTTGGGGCATCTCTCCACTATATTGTCAAGTACCCCAAGTAAAAATATCCAAGGCACCAGTGTCTTCCTCAATGATCTTCATAATTGGTTATGCACATCAAAATAATGCAACGTTTTGGACACAGATGGCTTTTATCAAGCCATATCAATAGAGAGATTACACTTGAATAGAGCTAAAAGAGTCACTGTGTACACAGTATGGCCTTCATCCTGGCAGCTTGCCATCGAAGCTCTATTGGGTTTCCTATCGTAATGGAGTTTTTTATGGATTCTAACCGAAACCCATATTTAGTGTTCGGCATAGAGCACTGCATTAGTGTTAGTCTATCCTTAGATATATTAAATGCCTTTATTACGAGCAGCAGGAGAAAAGGAGAAGGCAGTAAATGTGCTCTTCAGCTTTTAGTAAAATAATGTTAGCAAGTACAAGCTAGTTATTATGAATGGGCCATCATCAGCGTGACTCACCTATCATCCCACAAGATGCCAATTATGGAAACAACGTGATACATTGTACTGCCTGAGATACACAGTCAGGATAAAACAACTACATGGTGGGATTATGAGGAAATTGTTTTTAGAATCAGTGCTCATGGCAGTCTGATCATTTAGTAAAATTAAAGTAAGGAGGGAGAATAATGCAAATGAGACCAGGGTTAGATGTGCATGTGCATTGGAACAAGGCTAGGCACCTGGATCAGGCATACATGTTCCCACACTTGATAGCCTTTGGGATTCAGCTTGCTTATTTATTGGGCAATGGATATTAGGCAACTGTTTGAAAATGTATTTAGCCACTGTATAGCTGCATTATGTGAGCTCTATATGGCACATCATATGGGGTGGGGATCAATTGAAGGTACGGTACTGGACATCAACCAATCAAGACCAGACTTGAATTCACAGATCAGAGGAGAGGTAGCACAGAGACCGTTTTTTTTAAAACAATAAAATAGAAAAAGTGAGAAAATTGTTAAGAGGATTTGCAATTTGCAAAATATTGAAGCATTTTGCAAAAAAACAAATGAGCACACATCATGGGATGAACTTGAGCATTGACTTGATGTATATTTAATAATTATGGAATAACATGCAGCACATTTCACCTTAAAGAGATTGTCCGATGTTTTACGATTTGATGACCTATCCTTAAGAAATTTCCCCTTCCCCAACATGAGGTTGTTGGCGGTTCTATACCCAGCACCAAAACCGATCAGCTGAAATCTGCTCCAGCATCGGCTGGATATAAGTGAGGTATGATGCAGAGCACAGTATTTCCATACATTGCATAGTATAGTGAATATAAATTCCCTTAAAAACAGCTTTTAATAATGAATTCCTTAAAATACACCTCCCCAGTGTGAAAAACTGGCAAATGCCAGAAAAAAATGACTAAAAATATTCCTACATTACCCTACAATAGGCCTAATTTGTACCTGCCTAACTGTGGAGATTGGCACCCTAAAGAACAATTTTTTTGGCACCCCCACTCAACGAGGACTATCCCTCACTTCCCTAAAAGTTCCCTATAAATATAGGTATTAAAACAATGTCATTATAGAAAGGAGATGTAAGAAGAAATAATAATAAGCAAATAAAGATCACCTCCCGATTTATAGTAGGCAAAAATAAACAAAAGATCATGAAAAATAAATACCATCCAACATCATGACAAGCACTTAAAATGATGCGATATAACGTCCATGATAAACCTGTCTCACTTTATGACAGAGTATGCTAATGAGACAATTCACCAGCCAGGTAATTAGCAAAAAATTAGTAACTTATCATGAGTACATGTTTCCCCGTTGTTTCGGTTCATCAGGAGGTCTAGAAGATGATATAGATGCTCAGATTGCCGGATGCCATGTTGATAGATGACAAAAGCCGGTGGTCATGTGGTTGGACATAAATAACCCCCATCCAATGTACTATCACAATCGGCTCCACCCACCAAATGATAGGCGTTCTCCCACAACCGGGTTATTCAATAGTACTCCATCAGTGTAATGGTGCATGAGGTCCTCACCTTGTTCCGGTGTGCATTCAACCAACCACATCGTAAACGGTATTTTACCTCACCTCCGGTCGCTTTATTCATTGCGCATTCTACTATGTGGAACACATTCATGTCATTTCCGGTCACGTCCTATGATGCCAGGCGCATGATATAATACGCGCTTTGCTCTCTTAGTGGCATGTTATGTATTATGCGTTCCAGTACATGGAACGCATATGCTGGTATTCGCGTCACTTCCGGTGCCTTCCCCTGATGTCAAGCACCTAATGTAATACACGCTAAAAGCATCGCCTCACAACAGGTTAAGATAGGATGTTCAAGACTGAGACAATACAAGGGATAATACAACCCCCACATCCTAGAGTCAAAATCATTTCATGGCAAAATACTTTATATCAAATTCTTATGCTTATTAAGACCAAGAGCTCATAATGTAGTATGTAATGATGCATTGTATGAAAAAATAAATAGAATAATTAATAGATATACCGATTTCATCCCTCAATGTGGTCCATGTGACAGACATGTTACAATATGTAGTCAAAAATGGAATCACCCAAACAACCTATTAGGGACAAGGACAACAACCAGTAAAATTACCACAGTACACCAAAAAATTAAAAGGATTTTAGCCCACAAGATTAAATAAAGCAAGTATAGGAGAGGCATTCATTAATTCCATTAGGGGAGAGGAACTGTAACCTAAAGATCCACTCAGCCTCCCATCTCTGAATGATCTTATCAATATGACCTCCCCTAATCCTCGGTTTGACCAATTCAATCATTTTAAAGGTGATGTCACTCAAACGTCCATCATGTACATTATTCATGTGTCGAGCAACCAGTGTATCCCATTTATTTCTGATATCACCCAGATGCTCGCCCACCCTCACCCTTAATTCTCTTATAGTCTTACCAATGTAGTCCATGGGGCAGGTGCACATTGCCTTATACACCAACCCCATCGACCTACAGTTTCCAAAATCCCTAATGCAATAGGTCCTACCATTGGCAGAGCCATACATTGCTTAGTGGCTGCAGTGGAAAACTATTTTCATTAATTATTGTATTGTTAACGTTGTTACTTATGACTTGTGTTTTGAAACTGTTAAACTGTAAAGCGCTGCAGAATATGATGGCGCTATATAAATAAAGATTATTATTATTATTATTATCTTATGCAGATAGTTAGGAGATAAAATCGAGTACTCAACATAAATAAGCAATAGGGCTCCTGTTCTACATCCTATTTCTCGCTTATGTATGACCGTTGATCGGTGAGGGTGCATGGTGATAGAACCCCCACTGATCTCCATTGATGACTCACTCACCAGAATTTTACCATAAACCCATCAACATCACTAGCTAATTATAGGTTCGAAAATCCTCCTGCAGATTAATTTCATACTATATATAATTTTCCTGATAAAAATTCTCGCTTAATGAAGCCATCTCTAGGGCGAGCTAAAGAACATATTTGAGAATATTCTTATTATTTATCTCTTTAATTGGGCAAAAATTGTAACATATTTTTATAACTTGTTCAGCCACTAAACCTAGCCATTTGGGATTTGATTGTGCATTAAAAAAGTAAAGACCATTTTACATTTTATTTTCAACAGAGTTCCACCCCCATTCACCAAGTGTGTGGACTGTGTTGGGTTGTGATTTATGCTCACTTTATAGCCTAGAGCAGAGGTTGAGTGTTGGATTGAGCTGAGCGAGAGGAGATAAATTAACCCTTCCAGGAGCACATCACGTCATGTGCTGAGAAGTGTGTACGTGTAACTGACAACTCGATTGGCAAGCGATGGGAGTTGAATTCTATTAGACCATTAGTACACGGTTACAGCAATTATTCCATGTACTAAAGGACTGGTATCCTTGAGATAAGTACACCTGTTCAACAAGGTTCAACTCAGTACTTACTTAGACATACTTGTAAACAGTATTCCCATCCCCCATTTTTCTTTTCTATCTTTTGTTTGGAAAAAGGCTGTCTACCAATATGGTAGCCGTATACAAATGTAAGAGTCGGCCAGGGCAGTAGTCGTGGCCGTGGACTCCTGGGCTTCTGTGTCCTGGCCTTCCCGTACAGAAACATTCACCATTTGTCAGCATCACTGTGTCTTCAGGTCCAGCTCCTTCTGGTTCCTCTTTACGCTGTGGGAGACTCTCTCCAGGTAAATTAGCACAGACTGAGACACAGTCTATTTCAACTTCAACAAGAACATCTTTACTAGTTTTAATGCACAGCACATCCATAAGCTTCACATCTTTTACAACGGGCTTCACAAAACATTGTTCCCTTTCTCTCCCTGTGTTACTCTCGTGTTCACAAAGTGCGGGCCCAGGTCTGACCGTCCCTGACAGTTCCTCAGCATTGTCTGTTATGATTCGGTAGCTGAGGAGTGCAGGCAAAAAGGCAATACACCAGAGCAGTTGGAATCTATGAGATTGCAGTACCCTGACTAACCACCACAACTAGAGGCAGCCGTGGAGCGTTCCTACGTTGGTCCTAGACGCCTCGTCACAGCCTGAGAAACTAACTACACCTAAAGATAGAAATAGGAAAGCTATCTGCCCCGGAGCAGAACCCCAAAGATAATAGCAAGCCCCCAAACATGTAATGGCGGTTAGACAAGACGAAATACTGACACAGACAGAAAATAGTATGAGCAAACGTTGGGGCCCAAACTAACTAAATAGAAAAGGATAGGAAGGGTACTTACTGCAATCCCAAAAAAAACCCTGAAAGCACCAACTCTACTAATTTCAAAAACACCTGAGATCACACGACCTCTACCACCTAAATTAGCTCTCTGGTGTAACAAAATCAAAACAGCAGCCACTGAAAAAACTGGAAAAAGCAAAAGTACAAACATCAGTGGCTGAACTAAACTGAGAGGGCAAAAGCCCCCTGAGGGGACCCAGAAGGCCCCCACAGAAGTGCAGGACAAAATGCAAAAATCAAGCAAAGAAACAAAATGAAGAAAATGTCTTATCTGTTAGCAGGAGATGCAGACACGACACAGCAGGCTACAAGGGAAACTGGAATCAAGGATTCAGACCAGAACAATTGATCACCGGCAACCCTGATGGGAAGGTGACTCCCTTATATAAGACCAGTCAGTAACACCTGATTCCCAGTCCTCACAATCTTCACTGAACAGACCAGTACCGCTTGTAACCACCAGAGGGAGCCTCTGCTCAGAACTCATCTCAAGCCCATTCACAACAATTGTCTCTGCACGACTCTGCTATGAAAATACATCCCTCCGTCTGTTTCGCCCCAGACACAAGATCATGAACTCCCAGAGTGAGAAACCACTGAAAGAGAGTACTGCCCTTCTGCTCTGTCTTCTGCATTTACACCACATCTTTTCTGTCTGCACTCACTGTATCTGTGGGGTCCCTTGGCCGTTTTGCCCCGGTTCCAAGGGTTTCTGCCCAAACAATGAGTTGCCACATTCTTGTCTTCACTACTGCAATGGCCCGTTGCTGAATTCTTCTAATGCTGTGGATGACTGAGGTTCACTTTACATCAAGTTGTGTGACTGTTGAGGCGTCCTGACCTATAGCCCTCGTGGACCCTTCGGGTGTCCCTCGCCCTCTCACTAGAATCTATTCTTTACACTTGCTTACCACACAGCAGCCCCTCCTACTATTAACCATGTACTAATACTATTCACTATTTAAGAACTATGGGCACTAAGATACCCCCCATCTAGTGGCCAACGGGTGCACTACACGTTCCCTAATACTAGTGCAAATAAAACATACTTTACTAAAACACACAAAATGCATATTTATAAGAAACAGTAATACACTAAAAGTGTAGCAATACTGTTATCAGTAGGTGGTAATCAGTAACCAAACCTGAGGCTACAAAAAATGTATCAGCTTCAAAAAAATATTTTTATTGAACATCATCAGTCTCACAGTTACACCGACGTTTCGGCCTATTGGCCTTTGTCAAGGTTTTTATCTAATTAAAAATGTATAGCAATCATTAATATATTACATAATGTAAGAACATAAAAATAAATGACTGGTATACAGAAAGAACTGAAATAATTATGAATAACAATAAACCATAGCGCAAACACAATAGAGAAAGTGGTAACATAAAATAATATTCTTAAGTGGATTCCATCATCCACAATAGTCAATAGTGTGATACTGAAAAATAAAAGGAATCATGTCATCAAAATTATTAATTCTCATCAAGCTTAAAGCAGTCAGACTCATCAGGTTTTATGACAACAGTGCAGAAAGTAAGTTTACCCCAAAAAGCAAAGGGAAAAATGAATGAAAGAAAGAGTACAAAATATATTCCAATACCTGTGTGGCCTTAGATATAGAGTTCAGGGCTAAAAGGAAAAGAAAGAGGAAAATGGAAAAAAGATTATAACAAATGATGGTATGAAAGGATCTATTTTATAAGCAGGAGTAATATCAACGACAAAACATTACCTTATGACAATGGAAAAGGAGGAATCGGGCAATGCCACCGTGTACAGCATGGGTGTATGCTGTGAGAAAGGATGCCGTTATATGTATTGCTGTGAAACGCCAATGAGGCATAGCTGAGAGGAGGAGCGGTCCAAAGAGAACCAGACCGAGCCTGCGTGGAACATGCAACGGGACGGAAGTGGGGCAGGAGATACAAACAAAAGAGGGAAGGGTGGCGTTGGGCTCAAACTGCACATGCGTGAATGAATGAAGTAGCGCCTGCGTATGCTAAAGATAAAGACGGAAGTGGGGCAAGGTATGACAAAAGAGGCTAGTATTAGCGCGTGCGCATAAATGGAAGAATTGGTATCAAAACCAAAAAGGGATAAAGAAAATTGATTATTATAGCCATGTCAGACATACCATGAAGACTTGCACATTATGCCAAATATGTCAAAGCCTACGCACTTCCACTAGTACACTAATCTCCATACCAGCCACACATATATCTATAACAGGTTTGCCCATATAGCCCTACATCTACTCAAATATGTACTCCTGTACAGTAATTGCATATACTCACACATATATACCTACACATATACCTATATCCATACTAATGTCAATCAATATACAAATAATGGTCCTATAAAAAAGGGGGGGGGAAGAATGTAAACATAAAAATAAAAAAAATAAAAAATAAAAGTAAAAAGTAAAGAATAAAGGATATAACAAAGAGAAAATAGATCACATACCCAAAAAGGAAAAAGAAAGAGGAAAGATAACCGAAGGTGAGTACATGAGCTCTACAATTTAAGTCTGAAAAGAAAAAGGAGAAATAAATAAAATTAGTAAGGAACCAAATAACTAAATAAATAAAATAATAAATTTATATACAGAAGAGTAATCTACTACAAAACTAATCCACAAAACAACCCTAAGGTAGGATGGATAATGAAAAAGTTAGCAAAAAAATTAGTAAAAAGTAGGCGGTAATACATGTATTCTCGTAGCAGTACCACTCTATTATAACATATACACTTCATAATGGAACAAGCAATATCAGAACCTATTAAGGAGGACAAGCAAAGGGAACAAAATACTTCATCCCCTTACACAAGTAGCAGACTATATAGCACTATTAATTTCTTCTGCGCTTTACAGACATCATCATGGGGTAAATAAAATGTCTATTATACAACTACAATGGCAAAGCTCTGTTTTGTCTTCTTTGTGGCAAGAAAGCCTTATACTACATCCTCCATTTTGTAATTTTGTAATATATAAGGAGATTTTATATTTATATAGCACCAACATATTGCGCAGCATTTTACTATTCTGAGAGTAAATATACAAACAATATCAAACAATACAGAATAACACATAATTAACCAGTTCAAACTCGAGGAGTGAGGTTCCTGCTCACAAGAGCAGAAACACAGAAAGGAGCAGTCTTGATTAGGAATGTACTTGCCACATTCATGTGATAAAGGCAGGAGTACGAAAAACTCATGCTGACTTCCTGAGGACATATGGAGAGTGAAAAACGAGATGTCTAGAAATTTTTAATGAGTAGAGAAATATTCCAGCTCAAACAGCTGAAGGAACGTAAGAGACAGCATATATGTGGGGTGGAGAGATGCCCAGACAACTGGAGATGCCTGGAAAGGAGGCCAGGGATTGTATGGACTTTAGGCTGAGTGTGCCAAGAAGGGTGACTTGTCTCCTTCTTACCTTCCGTTATCCTCATTTGTGAACAGGGTCATTTCCATCTTATTTCTCTTTGTTTTTGAGTGTTGGTGGATCTTTTGGGAATTTAACCTTTGTTATCCAGAAGATATGATTCCATTATAGAGTGTGACGTTGATTGTACGGCTCCATGTCATGGGATTCACATAGACATGATCAGACAAGGCTATGAGTGTTTTTTCTATATTATTTTTTATTTATTCTTTAATTACTACACAACAAACAGGTGTTTCTCATAAAATTAGAATATCATCAAAAAGTTAATTTATTTCAGATCTTTAATGCAAAAAGTGAAACTCATATATTATGTAGAGTCACTACAAACAGAGTGATATATTTCAAGTGTTTATTTCTTTTAATGTTGATGATTATGGCTTACAGCCAATGAAAACACAAAAGTCATTATCTCAGTAAAGTAGAATAATTAACAAAAAGCACATGCAAAGGCTTCCTAAGCGTTTAAAAAAGTCCCTTAGTCTGTTTCAATAGGCTCAACAATCATGGGGAAGACTGTTGACTTGACAGATGTCCAGAAGGCAGTCATTGACACACTGCACAAGGAGGGTAAGCCACAAAAGGTAATTGCTAAGAAGCTAGCTGTAACAATTATGTGAGTACTATGGAATCTGATTACGTGGGATAAAACAAGCCTGAAACCAAAGCTGAGACAAATAAGTGTATGTAACATAGCAAGAAGTAGAACATAAACTAACAGAGATTTTCCTGCAATTGTAAAGAAGTGACAGCACAAAACAGAAATTTCCAGCAAACTTAGTACCGGGTGCGATCGCTAATACAAACAAGTCCAGCAGTAATATGCATCAAGAATGCGACCGCCACTTATACGTGGAAGTCCAGCAGTAGTATGCAGCAAGAAAACGACCAGCACTTATACGTGGAAGTCCAGCAGTAATAAGAAGCAAGAGTGTGACTGGCACTTATAAGTGGAAGTCCAGAACTATGCAGATAGAGGAGATGACACCTTTCAAGGAAGTCCAGAAATACATGGGTGGAACTTAACAGGGAGAAGGTCCTTAAATGTACCTTTTGGACTGAGAAGTCCTGCTCAAGTCCCGCAAAGAAGCCCACAGCAGACACAGTCGCAGAAGTCAGGACAGTAGGTAAACCGAGCCAGGATCCGGAAGCAGCTTAGAAGACTGAAGGCAACTGGAAGTGGTGGGGCAGAGCACCGAGTAACAAGCAGCAGCAGGAACTCCAGAGGCAAGCCAGGAGGTAGTTCAGAAGCAGACAGCAACAAAATAAACAGGCAAGGAGGATCTCTTGACCTGGACTTAAATAGCAGGACAGACAGGAAGTTCCAGGACAGGGTGAACTACCAGACTCCATCTTGGACAATGGCAGAACAGGCTCCAAGGAACATCCGGAATTCTTACACTTGCTGTTCACAGAATGCTGTATCCAAACATATTAATAGAAAGTTGAGTAGAAGGAAAAAGTGTGGTAGAAAAAGGTGCACAAGCAAACAGCATAATCGCAGCCTCAAAAGGATTGTTGAGAAAAGGCCATTCAAAAATTGGGGGAAGATTCACAAGAAGTGGACTGCTGCTGGAGTCATTGCTTCAAGAGCCACCACACACAGACGTATCCAGGACATGGGCTACAAGTGTCGCATTCCTTGTGTCAAGCCACTTATGACCAATAGACAACGCCAGAAGCGTCTTACCAAGCGCCAAGGAGAAAAAGAACTGGACTGCTGCTCAGTGGTCCAAGGTGTTATTTTCAGATTAAAGTAAATTTTGCATTTCATTTGGAAATCAAGGTGCCAGAGTCAGGAGGAAGAAAAGAGAGGCACACAATCCAAGCTGCTTGAGGTGTAGTGTGACGTTTCCACAATCAGTGATGGTTTGGGGAGCCATGTCATCTGCTGGTGTAGGTCCACTGTGTTTTATCAGGACCAAAGTCAGCGCAGCTGTCTACCAGGAAATTTTAGAGCTCTTCATGCTTAACTCTGCCGACAAGCTTTTTGGAGATGGAAATGTCATTCTCCAGCAGGACTTGGCACCTGCCCACACTGCCAAAAGTACCAATACCTGGTTTAAATACAACAGTATCACTGTGCATGATTCTTGATAGGCCAGCATGCCGGTCCTGTCTGCATTCATGGTTCCCGTGTTCTTACAGCATCTGCCTGCATCTACTGGACTTTCCTTCGGGACGTCCCAGCTACCTGTCCCTAGCTGGTCAGCTGCCATCTACCCTAGGTCAGTCCTGGTATAGCAACTTGTCCACCTCCTTTGTCTCTACTTAGATCATGGTATCGTATGCCGCTGTGTATCTGAGGTCGGATCAGGTGTGGCTCCTAGTTACACCCCTCCAGGCTTTCCTTGGGCCCTGGCACAGTGGTTCCACCTCCCAGTCTGTTACATAATTCAAGTTTGAATTGCCTAATTTTAGCCATACACATTAGTCTAAAGGTTGAGTGGACAACTTCAGAATTTGGGTGAAATTAAACATGTAACAGTTGTTTTAGCCAACTAATGGATACGTCACAAACCAACAAAATATCTTTATGGAAACAATGTTCAAAGAAAAGATCATTCTTCCATCACCCAATGAGATTGAACATGTTTGGCCAGTGAGAATGATGGTAACATCCAATGAGGACTAAAATGTGAATGGCTACATTGATGTAATGAACATACAAACAAATGTAATCAATTGCTGGGAGTCAAATGTAAAAAGCATAAGTATTGGTCTTCCAGTAGTTCTTCAGTACTGTTATCATTTATATATCCATTAGGAATATCTAGGATACATCTGCTAAGTAGGGATAGGCAGACACGTGGATGTTCGGGTCCGTTGGGTTCGGGTGTAAGATGCCTAAGCGAGGTAATTGTGGGCGAGCTTTGGTCCCCACTCGCTCTGGCATCCTACAGACAAGATATGTCCCAGGCCCGGTGTGCCGCTGTGTATGTGGTGCTTCCCACTTGCTTTCTTTTCATATGAATTTATTAAAAACAATGATGGCATCCATGACCTCTAATGCCTGAAGTCCTGGATCACCCTGTGCCTCAGCTAGGAATATAACCGTCCTGTATAAAGACGGCCTTGTCAGATGCTGCTGAGATCAGCGCATTGTTACCACTTCCTTTCCGCAAGTGAAAAATAAAGATTTATTTTCATGACTTGTAAATGGAAAAGGGCAGAAGAAGAGAATCCAAACAGACAATGAGTAAGATGGTGAAGAAAGATGTAAAGGAGGGAAGAGGAAACAGCTAAAATTAGTGAACTCTGCTGCCCGCAGTGTTGTGAATCCGGTTTTCATTCATGGTGGAGCTGGATGTATTACTGTCAAACTAGAGGAATATCCTGTTTTCCTGCATAACAACACTAAACAGTGTGGAAGCCAAAGCAACATATTATACAATCTATATTAACAACAGAAAGTATAAAATTACAGTACAGTCCAACATCCGAAAATCCTAAATCCTCATAATTCTTCTTGCAAGTAGAGAAATTTAAAGTGTAATTTCACAAGACCAAGAAGAGCAAGAACCAATGAAAACAATGTAAAGACAAACAAACAATAAAATGAATATTGTTAAATGTTAACATTTTTATGCTTGCTGTCTTTCTTGATAATTCATTATCCCAAAAAGTAAATTTGATCTGTTTTTCTATAAGCACCAGCACAATGAGAACTTTTCGTTACTAGAATTTACCAGGTCCTATTGATGTTAGATTAAAAGAGCTTTACTGTACATAGTATTATTACTTTATCAGTTTAGTCCTTTCATGCAATCGAATAGACTATAGCCTGCCATGACATTTTGGGCCACTGTACATCTGCAGAGGTTACACATGTGGCTTCTTTCTTGGCTATTGAACGCATCACCCATATGACCGCTAAAGGGGAGAAAGTATATACACATTTACAGACAATGGGTAAGTGCTTAACAAAATGCCAGGACCAATGCTAGTAGTTACATCTAGTGTAGCTTTTTTTCTACTCATAAGAAACACAAATGTCTGTAGATACCTGTGTACATTCATTAGGTGAGGTCGCCTGAAACTTTGCAAGATAAAATCGTCTTTTTATTTTATTAATTTTTAGAATGTTATTTTAATTTTTCCTGCTAGGACCCAGACTGGAGACCTGGAACATAGGAGGCAAAAACACTATTAGGCTCTTCAGGTGAGATGGATCCTCCAAGCCCATGGTCCGAGTGAGCACATGGGCATCAGTACAGCAAATGGGTGAGGCACGCAGAACACAGATAGCTGGGATACTGGAAACTGCAGGCAGGCGAGAGAAATCCAGGAACCTTGGAAAGAGAGCTGTGATTGCTGAAAACCGCAGGCAGGCGGGAGATGTCCAGAAGACAACGAATAGGCAGCTGGGAGATATCCAGAAGACCATGGACAGGCAGCTGGGATGCTGGAAACTGAAAGCAGGCGAGAGATGTACAGAAGACCATGAACAGGTAGCTGGGAGACGTCCAGAAAACCACAAACAGGCAGCTGGGAGATGTCCAGAAGACCATGGACAGGCAGCTGGGATGCTGGAAACCACAGGCAGGCAGGAGATGTCCAGGAGACTGCAAACAACAGTGGAGCAGGTAAAAGTAAATAGTGAAACTCAAGATAATAGAAACACTGAGTATAGCAGATGAGGGTGAGGGAAGCAAGGCATGTATGCGGGACAGGTGCGTAACAAACACTAGCAGTGAGCCACAAGCGACATGTGAGATTACAGACAGTAAAAAGGAAATGGAATAGGGCAGGACTAGAAATGGCAGTCAGTTCCCCGTAGATTCATGAACAGGCTGCTGCTTTTTGGAATTTTTTATATGCTAAAGCAAGCTGGCAACTGCAAGGAACGTGTTTTATTATATCAGCATTACCCTGCTTCACAATGACTTCTGCTCATAAAGTGAATGATTCTCATAGTAGAAGTGTATCAGATAAGTGCTGAACTCCAGCAGATCATATGTGATGTACTATAGTTGACCTGATTTGCTCATTAGTTTACTGGAAAAGGCAGAGTGGTGTTGTAGCCTCATGTTCAGACATGCATCTTATCTGTCTGACGGGCACACTTATGCCAGATTAAATTTTGTAGACAACGTACTTTATTGAATCTTATATCCCGCAGTCCTAATTTTACATTATTTGCTCTGAGAACTAATGCAAAATCTGTAAAACCTAGAAGGTGCTGCAGATAGCCCAACAATTAAGGTTTGTGGCCACCATGAATCTTAGTGTATATTATATAGCATTAATATTCAGATATAATGCAAAGTTGTTATGTGATTAGGGTTTTTTCTGTATGCTTTCTTATCTTCAATAAGAATCTATTTCCTTAAAAAAATGTAATTGCTTCATGAACGGAACAATTATCTGGTCACTGTATGCAGGGAGGTCAGCCTGGGAGAGCTCTTCACAGGGAGATAGGTGAGCAGGTCATGGGAGAGGTCCCCACAAAAATGAGAACCGCTTTTCTGAAGAGCATGGCTTTATAAAGAACTTAAAGGGATTTCCAGGGCTTTTTTTATTTACTATGGGCCTAAAAACTGCCAAGTATGTAGTTGCTAACATAGGTAACTAACTACATTCTTTGGTTCATATTAGACGTCAGATTTCAAAATTGGCAGAATAAATGATTATTTCATCTACAGTAGATATATCAGAGTGGCTTCAAAATTCAGATCTCCCAAACATCTCTCCATCAAACATTGAAAGGTCCACGGTGCATTTGTCAGTCAGAAAGGCATTCGGTTAAACTCTAAGGCTAAGTTCACACGTTGCGGAATTGCCGCGGAAA
>VIAB01032881.1:14280-30227 GCA_009801035.1 Oophaga pumilio | reverse complement strand
ACGCTCCACGGCTACTTCTAGTGTTGCGGTTAGTTTAGAGTCCTCAGCTACCGAAACATAACAGGCCACATATTAAACAGTCTGGTATCGTTATCAGACTGCTGAGTCATTTGTGGCCTACAAATTGCTGCAATTCAGGCCTACATTCCACTGTATTTGCTGTCTGTTACCCTAGCTCTGTACACTAATTTGGGGTATAAAATAAAAAATTCAGGCCACATAGTGACCTGTGTGGTATCTGTGTCAGACTCCTATCTGTGTTCAAAAAATTATGGCATATCAGGGCAACATTACCCTTCTTTTTGCTGTGTCTTAAGCCCCCATCACACTAAGCCAGATCGCTAGCGAGATCGCTGAAGCGTCACCGATTTTGTGACGCAACAGCGACCTAGCCAGCGATCTCACTCAGTGTGACACGCAGCGACGACCAGCCCCCCTGCTGGGTAACGCTGATCGTCGTTGAATGTCCTGGACCATTTTTTCATTGTTGGTGTCCCGCTGGCCAGTGCGCATCGCTGTGACAGTGGGAGACCAACGATCAGCGAGCTGGGAGCTGGTATCCAATGTACATATCGGGTAACTAAGCACCGCGCGGCACCTAGTTACCCGATATGTACCCTGTTTACCGGCACCCAGCTTCTGCTGTACAGCGCTGAGAGCCGGTATCTAGGGTACATATTGGGTAACTAGGTGCCATGCTGTGCTTAGTTACCCGATGTGTACATTGGATACCAGCGTGCTCGCTGGTCCTGATCGCTGGTGAGTCTGCTCATGTGACAGCTCAACATCGATCAGCTAACGATGTCCCAGCAATCCCATCCACGTCGTATCGTTGATGGGATCGCTGGGACATTGAAAAGTGTGACGGGACCCTTACCCTATTTCTAGACAGTCCTTTTGGGTAAAAAAAAAATTTAAAAACCTCCAGGCCACATATTGTACAGTCTGTTATCTCTGTCAGATGCCTGGTGTATCTGTGCTCTACAAATAGTTGATTTTCAGGCCTACTCGTACATTACACTATTTTTGCTGTCTGCTACCCTGGGTCTATTCAGTATTTTGGGGTAAAAAAATTATCCAGGCCACATATTGACCTGTGTGTTATCTTTGTCCTACTCCTATCTCTCTATGTGCTAAAAATTGTGGCATTTCAGAGCTATATTAGACTGTTGTTTCTTCATCTTACCACGGTTATTGACAGTGACAGCAGTTTGTTAAACAAATAAAGTACATTCCAGATATTTGAAAGTGCTTTTTTCCCATACATGGATCACATCTAATTTTGCTCCAAATTGTGACTTTTTTATTAAACGTTGAAAATATTGCACTACTTTTAAAATAGGAAAGGCACGTGGCAAGGGACGGGGAACTGTACATAATGGTGCATGCAGAGGCAGAGGACAAGCTGCAATTGTGCCACAACAAACTCCCACATCTTCTCGCAACAGAGTCCTGTCAGAATTCATAGGGGACGGCCGAAGACCACTCTTGACACCAGAGCAGCGTGAAAAGGTGGTTGGATGGCGAATAATACTTCCAGTCACTTTGCCACCACCACCAGTACCCTGTCTTCCACACAGTCAAGTCTGAATAGCCATGAGTCAGGAACGCATATTCCTCACCCTGATCCTCCTTCCACCTCCCATGCCGAGTGCCCGCAGACAACTGATCCCACACTTGAACACTCCAAAGAGCTGTTGTCCATTTATAGATTCTGGCCTCAAGCCCGTTCCACTTGAAGTGGGGCAAACTGAGATTGCATGTAGCAATGCCCAAATATTTGAGCAGCCACGTTCATAAAAAGGTGACAATGGGAATGTGTCACAAGAGGTAGACGATGATGAGACACAATTGCCAGAAAGTCAGTAGGAGGACCAGGGTGCGGAAGTGGAAGAGGAGGTGGTGGATGATATAGAAACTGAACCAACCTGGCAGGGAACATGCAGAGCGATGACAGCAGCACACATGGGGAGGGAGGCGTAGCACCACAACAGGCAGGAAGAAGCACTGTGGTGGCTGCAGACCGAAGGCGGGCAACCGTTCCTCGCAACACCAACACAACGGAAGTTGTCATTACAACTGTTCGGTCTTCCAGAGTCTGCTTGTTTTTTAAAGACTCTGCCAATAACCCCAAACAGGCCATTTGCACCACCTGCCATGCCCCCATCAGCAGAGGTAGCAAAACTACCAGCCTGACCACCACCAGCATGATCAGGCACATAGCAGCAAAACACCCGACTTTGTGGGCTAAACCCCATGGTCCAGGAACAGTTTCTGTGGGTGACACCACAGCTTCTTTCGCTATTGTGCGTGTAAGCCAATCTCGTGTCCATGGTGCCTGCGAAGATGCCTCCTGCCCTGCACCTGTCATTGCACACACTCAACTACCATCATCAGCAAGCAGTCCACATCCTTGTCCCAGCGCAGCCTTCAATTGTCCATACCCCAGTCATTGGACCAAAAGCGGAAATACACAGCCAACGCCCCACAGGCCATAGTACTAAATTCACACATTTCTCATCTGCTTGTGCTGGAAATGTTGCTTTTTAGGCTCGTGGAGACCGAAGCTTTCCACAAAATGATGGCGGCGGCCGTCCCAAGGTACTCTGTCCCCAGCCGACACTATTTTTCCCGGTCTGCCATCCTGGCATTACACAAGCACGAGTCCCACAACATTACCTGTGCCCTCAACAATGCAGTTACAGGGAAAGTACACTTAACCACAGACACGTTTACAAGTGCTTCTGGGCAGGGACGGTTCATCTCACTGAAGGCACACGGGGTTAACTTAGTGGAAGCCGGGACCCAGTCAGACCTTGTGATGGAACACATCCTCCCAATACCGAGGATTGCGGGCCCTAGGTCAATCCGGGTTGCCCCCACAGTCTACAGCTCCTGCACATCATCCTTCTCCTCCTCTTCAGCCTGCATCTCTGAAATGACCACATCAGTTGCAAGTTGGAAGCACTGCAGCACTGCCTCAGCCAAGCAGCAACAGGTTAACGAAATTAAAACGCATGAAAAACATGGCCCACCTGGCCTGTCTAGGATTTAGTCGCTTGGCAGATTCGAGATAGATCAGGTTCTTGTGGTAAGTGAGGACCACAACTTGATGTTTGGCTCCCTCCAACCAATGTCTCCACTCTTCAAAAGCCCACTTCATAGCCAATAATTCCCGGTTCCCCACATCATAATTACGTTCAGGTGGGGAAAATTTCCGAGAGAAGAAGGCACAAGGGTTAATCTTAGAGGTTACAGGATCCCTTTGGGACAAAACGGCTCCTGCACCAATCTCAGAAGCATCTATCCATCTGAAATGGTAGAGAAACATCAGGTTGCCGCAGAACAGGAGCAGAAGTGTATCTCCGCTTAAGCTCCTGAAACACCGAAACTGCCTCTGGAGACCAATTCATTACATCGGAACTCTTTTTGGTCAAATCAGTCAGTGGCTTCACAATACCAGAGAAATTACTTATAAATTTACGTCAAAAATTAGCAAAACCCAAAAATCTCTGAAGAGCCTTCAAGGAATTGGGCTGAACCCAATCACAAATGGCCTGAACCGTGACCGGGTCCATTTCAATAGTGGACGGAGACAAAATGAATACCAAAAACGAAACCTTCTGTACGCCAAAGAGACATTTTGATCCCTTAACATACAAAGCATTTTCTCTCAAAATCCGGAATACCATCAGAACATGTTCCACATGAGAGTCCCAGTCATTGGAAAAAATCAAAATATCGTTCAAATAAACGATCAGATACTTATCCACAAAATCCCGGAAAATATCGTTCATGAACGATTGGAAGACGGAAGGAGCATTAGTGAGCCCAAAAGGCATCACTAGGTACTCAAAATGCCCCTCTTTGGTATTAAACGCCGTCTTCCATTCATCCCCATGCTTAATGCGAATAAGATTATACGCCCCCCTAAGGTCAAGCTTGGTAAACCAGCTAGCACCTTTCACTCGGAATCGGAAATCAGAGGTAATGGATACTGATATTTAAGAGTGATCTTATTAAGGAGACAATAGTCAATACATGGCCTCAATGAACCATCCTTCTTGGCCACAAAGAAAAATCCAGCACCTAAAGGTGAAGAGGACGGTCTAATATGACCCTTCTCCAATGACTCTTTGATATAAGATTGCATAGCCTCATGTTCAGGTACAGACAAATTGAAGAGCCGACCCTTGGGAAATTTACAACCGGGCACTAACTCAATCGCGCAATCATAACTCCTGTGAGGAGGCAAGGACGCAGACTTACTCTCACTAAACACATCAGAAAGATCAGCCAAATAGTCAGTGATATCCTGAGACTGGGGAAAGGTAGAAAAAACAGGAGTGTCACCACGGACACATTGACAACCCCAACTGACCACAGACACAGACTTCCAATCCAAAACAGGATTATGGGTCTGCAACCAAGGAAAACCCAGTACAATAATGTCATGTAAATTATGCAACACCAAAAATTTACAATTCTCTTGGTGGTCTGGTGGGCCACCCGCATTATCACCTGGGTCCAAAACTGGGGTTAATTCTCCGCCAAAGGGGTAGCATCAATAACCAACAAAGGAATAGTAGTCCGCAGGGGTACCATGGGAAAACCACAACGTTTGGCAAAGTCAAAATCCATCAGGTTCAGGGCTGCTCCTGAATCGACAAAAGCCTAAGCAGAAAATGAGGACAAGGAACAGATCAAGGTAACAGTCAAGAGAAATTTAGACTGTACACCGCCCAAAACAAATGAGCGCACAAAACCTTTTCCCTGCCTAGGGCAGACGGAAATAGTATGGGGAGCATCCCCACAATAGAAGCACAACTTATTACGCTTTCAAAATTCCCGACGCTGAGCCCCAGAAACAACCCCATCACACTGCATGGGTTCAGAGTTCAGAGGTACGTTTGAAAGGCATCACCACCTCTCGCATATTTCTACGTTCATGTAAACGTCTGTCAATTTGAATGGCTAATGACAGAGTCATTGAGACGAGAGGAGACAGGAAATCCCACCATAACATCTTTTACGGTTTCTGCCAGACCGTTCCGAAAAAGAGCCGCTAAGGCATCATCGTTCCATTTAGTAAGGACTGCCCACTTTCGGAATTTCTGACAATGTAACTCTGCCACTTCCTGACCCTGGTTCATTGCCAACAAGGTTTTCTCAGCTTGATCAATAATGTTAGGTTCATCATACAACAACCCCAGAGCCTGAAAAAACGCATCAACATTAGCCAAAACAGGATCCCCATGTGTCAGGGAAAAGGCCCAGTCCTGAGGGTCACCGCACAACAGTGAGATGATAATTTTAACCTGCTGTACAGAGTCCCCCGAGGAATTAGGTTTCAAGGAAAAAAACAATTTACAATTATTCTTAAAATTTGAAAATTTAGACCAATCCCCAAAAAACAAATCAGGAATAGGGATCTTAGGTTCTGCAGTAGGCAACTGAGCAAGATGGAAAATTTTCCGAACTGCAGCTGCTCAACACGATCAGACAACTGCTTAAATTCCATTGAAGAAAAAATCCTACAGCCCCCAGAGAAAAAGAGAAAAAAATATATAAAAAAATTCTGAAACTTTTTTTTTTTTTTACTATTCTTTCCTTCCTTTGAGTACCCTAGAATTACAGTCAGGCCAGTGATTCTGTTATGATTTGGTAGCCGAGAAGGACAATAGCAAAAATAGGCAAGGCAACCAGACACCCAGAGAGGTTGGTAACTAGTGGATTGCAGACCCCTAGACTGACAGCACAACTAGAAGCAGCTGTGGGACGTACCTACGATGACCTAGACTCCTCGACACAGCCGGAGAGTTAACTAAGCCTAAGGAGAAAAAGGGAAAAGCTAACTGCCCCGGAGTCGAGCCCCAAAGGAATAGGTAGCCCCCAAACATATATTGGCGGTGAGACAAGATGAAATACAAACACAGGCAGAAAATAGAGCAAGCAAATGCTGGGGCCCAAACTGTCTAAATAGAACAGGACAGGAAAGAATACTGTCTGCAATCCAGCAAAAACTCTAAGAAAAATTCCTACACGTCTGATATGCAAAAATACCGAGACAACACAATCTCTCCCCCGCTGGATCAGAACTCTGGTAAAAAAACAAGCAGACACAGAAATAACTGGGAACTGGAAAATACATAAACTGTCTCTGGTGTGAACAGGTAGCAAAACAGCAGATACTGATATAACAGGAACTGAAAACACATAAACAGTGGCAAATGAGAAACAGAGTCCAGCACCGGCCCCTGCAGGGGAACCTGGCTGACTTAACTCCAGAAGGGAAGAAAACCAAAGGGAAAACAATGTCACAGAAATAAGCAGCAAATAACATCTGAAAGTTGCAGGACAAAGCAGGAAGCAAACTGACTTCCAGAAGGTACCAGGAAGAAACAAATTACCGGCAAGGATCATGAGAAGGTTGCTCACTTATATCTTCCCAGTCAGTAACACCTGATTGCCAATCCTCGCTCCCAGGTGATAGACTTCTGTTAGCAAAAGCAGCTTCATTACTATCAGCAGTCACCAGGGGGAGCCCCAACTCAGAAGTCAGATTCAGTGTTCACAACACTTCTGGACACCACCGAATGATAACAACAAAACATAACCTCCAATACAGTGTAATTTTTTGGGAGGTGTATTACCATGCACCTCTTCACACCCACACCTGGGTATACACTTCCTGACTTTGGCTATTTGGTTTGTTATTATCCTCCTCCTTCTCCTCATCCTCATCATCCACCACCACTAGAACACGAGGGTGACCGTGGTCTGTGATGCAACAGCCAGTAGAAATTTTTTCAAGGGTGCTTTGATGCTCATTACAGAAATGTTTACACTCTATGTTGAGGTGTCACCCCCCTAGGGGAAAATGTTTTTCAGCCTATGCACTTAGTGTATAGGCATTCAAAGTATAGGAGACCCGCTCCTTTAAACTGGGAAGACCAGGCCATACTCCACGTCTCTTCCCACACCACCCCTAGATCACCAGGGTGACCGTGTTCCATGATGAAACAGCCACTATATTGTTTTGCCAGGGTGTTTATGATGTCCGTAACAACAATCATTTACACAGTAGGTTGATGTGTACCCCCCAGGGAAAAATGTTTCTCAGCCCATACACTTAGTGTATGGGCATTCCAAGTATAGGAATGCAAACTGATTTTTAGGAGGACTTCATACACATCTCTTCCAAGTGGTATTTTGGCTTGTCCAAATTTGGAGCAGGCCTTCCATTCAATGCTTAGGCAAATAGTATGGGAGACCCACTTCCTAATTGTCATGGTTTGGACAGTGCTCATGCCCTGCCCTCTCAGGGTTAATTGTATTTGGCCTCCTTTTGGATCTGGCAGTGATATTTATACCCACTCTGAACCAGGATTCCCTGTCAGTTATACTTTCGTTCTGTCTGTGTGTCTGACCCCCTGGTGTGTGTGTGCATACTTCTTTTGTTTGACTGCTTTCCGTGTATGACCTGGATTGTTTACTCTCTCGACTTCTCTGCTCGGTGCCTCTCGTTGTTTGATTTCCTCGGTTCTGACCTGCTGGCCTGTTTGTTCTGACTTTGCTACTTCGCGTCTCTTTCGGTACTTTATTGCTCGGTTTGGCTCCCTGACCTCCGGCTTTCACCTGACTATCCTTCCGTCTCACCCTTGATAACTGACCTCCTGGTTTTGACCTCGGCACGTTTGACTTCTCTCCGGCGCCGTCCTGCTCCCCTGCACTCTGGTGCCTGTCTCCGCCCTCGGCCACTCCCCCTCAGTCACATGGTTCATTTCCTGCTTGCTGCTCGGTGAGTGCTCCACTTCTCTCCTCATGTCTCCCTTACTGCGGCAAGTCGCCCGCCTCGCTGCAGGTACACCCGGGGTTCATGACAATATAACTGACCGCACAGTCTCTTCCCAGCTGGTCAGGGGGTCGCTGTTATGGATCCGGTACGGACTCTCTCGGATCAAGTAAATTAGCTCTCCCAGTTAATGCAGAAGCTGTCCATGGAGCACCCTTTGGGTGTTGTTTCTCAGTGGCCTGTCCAACCATCTACAGGACATTTTGGCATTACATCCGCCCCCCCCATGCTCTGGAGGACGCCATGACTCAGGCGGTCCGCATGGACCTGAGGCTCCATGCTAGAGGAGTGATGCAGCAGGAGACCCCGTTGTACTCCAACCTGAATGACATTGCGTCCGACCCTGAGCTCATGGAGGTTGGGGCTATCTCGTTGAAGGAAAGAGAGAGAAGACGCTGTAGAAACAACCAACTATGCTTTTACTGTGGAGCCTCTGGACATTGGAAAAAGGACTGTCTCTCTTGTCCTTCATCAGCTAAGCCGTCGGGAAACTCCTAAGTCTGGGTAACGATCGAGGAGGTTACCCAGACTATCAGGTACATTTTTCCTCACTTGCTAAAATTCTTCAGGTGGAGCTGGAACTTGCCAGCGGTACCGTGGTGACCACCGCCTTTGCTGACTGCTGTTCTACTATTAATCTGATTGATGCCTGGGTGGTGACTCTTAATAAGATAGGGACAGTCAGGCTTAAAGACCCTGTAAAAATTGTGGCTATTTACTCCTCTCCTCTCATCCGTGATGGAATTAGTTCTATGTCTGAAGTCTTTTTGCTGAAAGTGGGTCCTACTTACGTGTAAAAATTAAGTTGTTTTGTTCTGAATAATTTGCCTGCAGGTCTGGTACTGGGAACGTCTTGGCTTCAATGCCATAACCTTTTTATTGATTGGGTCATGGGGGAGATCATTCAGTGGGGATGAAAGGATAACAGTTTGTGTTGTAACTTGGTACCTCTTATCACCCCTGTAAAATCTGTGTCTGTGTCGTCTTGTCAGTCTGGAGGGTTTTCCAGAGTGCCTGAAGGACTTTGAAGACGTGTTTTCCGAAAGTGAGCCTGAGGCACTTCCACCACATAGACCTTTTGATTGTGCCATTGATTTATTTCCTGGAGCCAAGTCACCCAAGGTTCGTCTGTTTAATTGGTCCGGACCCCAGCATCAAGTCATTAAGGAGTACATCTCCGAAAGTCTCAACAAGGGGCATATTCGGCCTTCTGTTTCACCTGTGGCAGCGGAGTTCTTTTTTTTAAAAAAAAAGGATGGTGGATTGCGGCCATGCCTTGACTTTCATGAACTGAACAAGATTAAGATGAAAAACACGTACCCTCTTCCCCTGATCTATGTAACCAACTCACCGGGGCCAAATGGTTCCCTAAGCTTGATTTATGAGGGGCTTATAACCTTATAAGGGTTCGGGAAGGGGATGAATGGAAAAGGTGTTTCTGACGACTGAAGGGCTGTTTGAAAACTTGTTATACCCTTTGGTCTCACTAACGCTCCTGTTGTTTTTCAGAATTTCATTAATGTTATTTTCTCCAACATAATTGGGCGTTATGTGGTTATCTACCTGGATGACATTTTGGTGTACTCGGCGGATAGTCAAACTCCCTTGCGCCATCTGCATATGGTTCTTATGAGACTCAGGGAGAATAATTTGTATGCCAAATTAGAGAAATGTTCATTTTTTGTACAAGAACTGTCCTTTCTGGGTTTAATTGTGTCAGGGGAGGGATTACACATGGATCCTAAGAAGGTCCAGGCCATTATCGATTGGGTGGAGCCATATGACTTAAATGGGTTGCAGCGATTTTTGGGCTTTGCTAACTTCTATAGGAAGTTTATTAAGGGTTTTCTCAGGTGATAAAGCCTTTGACGGACCTCACTGTCAAGGGGGCTGATGTGAAAAATTGGCCCGTGGCTGCGAAAAATTCTTTCCTGACGTTGAAAAAATGTTTTGCTTCAGCTCCTGTGTTGGTACAACCCGATCCGTCAAGATCTTTTGTCATGGAGGTTAACGCTTCTGAGGTGGGGGGTCGGGGCAGTTTTGTCTCAGGGTCCTTCCACCCTTACTAATCTTAAGTCGTGCGCCTTCTTCTCTAAAAAATTCTCTTGTGCTGACAGAAATTATGACGTCGGCAATAGGGAATTGTTGGCGGTTAGTTGGCCTTTGAAGAATGGAGGCATTTCCTAGAGGGGGCCGTCCATCCCATCACAGTTATTACTGATCATAAAAATTTGGCCTATATCGAGTCTGCCTAGAGATTGACCCCCAGACAGGCTCGGTGGGTGCTTTTTTTTTCTCGTTTTCATTTTACTATCACATTCCGCCTGGGATCTAAGAATATTAAGGCCGATGCTTTATCCCGAAGCTTTGATTCTGTGTCCCCTCCAGACCCCCCCTCCTCCATTCTCCAGCCAGGAGTAGTGGTAGCTGAAATCTCATCTGATTTACAGAGAGGGCTCCTAGTTATAAACCTACAGGTAAACTGTTCGTACCAGAACTTTTTCGTCTCAGACTCCTGCAGGAGTTTCACGATTCTGTGTTAAGTGCTCATCCTGTGATTGCAGCTACGCGGGGGGCAGTCGTAAGGGGTTTCTGGTTGCCCTCTATGGTATCAGGTAACATTTGTGACTGCATGTGGGGTGTGCGCCCGTTCTAAAAGTTCTCAGGTCTGGCCGGCCAGGGAATTGGTGCCTTTGCCAATTCCAGGTAGACCATGGACACATTTGTCCATGGACTTTATCATGAATCTTCCTCCTTCCAGGGGCAACTCAGTGGTATGGGTGATGGTGGATAGGTTCTCCAAACAAACCCACTTTGTACCTCTGCCCGCATTGCCATCTGCTGAAACCTTGGCCTGCTTATTTATTCAGCATGTAGTTTGGTTGCATGGAATGCCTGTGAATGTGGTGTCAGATAGAGGTGTGCAGTTTGTGGCCAAGTTTTGGAGGGCTTTCTGTAAGAAGCTAGGGATTACGTTGTCCTTTTCCTCTGCCTATCAACCGGAATCTAATGGACAGACTGAACGCACAAACCAATCTTTGGAGCAAATTCTGAGATGTCTGGCTTCTTCCAGGTGTGAGGTATTGCCCGTGGTACAATTTGCATTCAACGGTTGTGTGAGTCAGTCTACCGGGAAGTCTCCATTTCAGGTCAACTATGGGTTTAACCCACATTTTGGGGAGTTTTCCCGCATGGATTCAGGTTGCCCTGGAGCCAAATGCGTGGTACAACGTTTAAGAACTCTTTGGAGGGAGATTCAGAGGAACATCTCTAAGGCCCAGAAAAGGTACAAACAGTTTGCAGACAGGAGGGGGGTCAGGTCCGGCATTTGTAATGGGGAGAGGGTGTGGTTATCCACCCACAATATCAAGCTTAAGATACCCTCTATGAAGCTGGGCCTCAAGTTTATTGGTCCCTACAAAATTGTGGTCAGTCCGGCGGCCTACAGACTACAGTTGCCCACCTCCTTTAAAATTTCTGATGTTTTCCACAGGTCCCTGTTAAAGCCGGTGGAGACGGTTAGTAAGGACTCCTCGTCTGATACTCCGCCAGTATTGGTAGAGGGACAACTGGAGTACGAGGTGGGGCGCATCATTGACTCGGTGGGTGTGCTGGAAGCTCCAGTATCTGATACACTGGAAAGGGTATTCTCTTGAGGATCGCTCATGGGTCCCGGCCAGTTTGGTGCACGCTGATCGACTGGTGCGGGCCTTTCATGCCAGATACCCAGAGAAGCCTGGGGGTCCGGTGGCACCCCATTAAGAGGGGGGTACTGTCATGGTTTGGACAGGGTTCATGCCCTGTCATCGCAGGGTTAATTGTATTTGGCCTCCTTTTGGATCTGGCAGGGATATTTATACCCACTCTGAACCAGGATTCTCTGTCAGTTATACTTTTGTTCTATCTGTTTGTCTGACCAACTGATGTGTGTGTGCATACTTCTTTTGTTTGACTGCTTTCCGTGTGTCAGGAAATATGACGTAAGTTTTATTGTCAGTCACGCACACTGAACTATGCTACATCTGCTTGGATCCTGCCAGCTCAACACACATGATGCAGCTTTGATCTCCCGCACAGCCCCCCCTTCTCCCTGCACCAGGCGAGCTCTTCTTCTCACTCTGCCTGTGTGTAATTCTATCCCCCTCTCACCCCCTCCTCCCTGCAGCTGAGAAAACCAGTTTAGTAGCTCTGAAACCACATGGTCTCTTCCTGTTGTATGATAGAGTTATTCAAGATGAAATAACTTGACCCCACTTAGTGATATAGGTGTGAAAATTACATATTTGGAATGTGCAATGGTAGACCTATACACCAGTTCTGTTTCTAAGTCCCAGTAGCAGCAGAATCTGAGGGATGGATTTCTCCTGAACCCAGCCAAATAACCACTTCATGTTTAGATTTAATAGAAAGCTAATGTCGTGAGGAGAAATGTAATACTTCTGTCATTCCCCTACGAGCTTTGCCCTAAGAGTTATGGCCAGTAAAAGTACATCCCATAGCTCTGCCCCCTCAGTGATGTCATCGACATAAGTTATAAGATATTGAAGCTCACTTATGACAAGGTCTTTTGCCTGGGGGATACAGCTACGTGAGGCTGTGCAACTGGACCCTGGTGAATTGGGGTGGTCCCTCCCCCTCTTCTGCATGGCTATCATTGTCTGAGAGAACTGTAAGTGTTTATTTTCACCGTTAATCCCTTTTTATTTGTAATTGTCTGTACATATTGTAATTGTCTCCCTTTATAATATCCTGTATACTTTTGTAAACACTGCCTACTTTCTGGAGTAAAATATAAAATTACTAGCTTCGTTTCTCCTTGCTCTATAATGTACTTTAACGTCTCCTGGGGCTAAATTAACACTACTGTTTGGGTCGACCCCTGACCTGATATTAATTAAGCACAATAAAAGTGGGTTGGTGGCAGCGAATGGCATAGGCGGCCCAGCTGGCGACTACTTATCCTAGGTGCAGTTCCCTGACTGACCTGAGGGTAAGGGGGGCAACAGAGAGATGCAAGTTCCAAAACCAGAACTGGAAAGTGGGATCATAAATTCCCCTGAAAAAGGAACTGGTGCAACCAAACACCCCCAGTTTGTCACATATTGGTGGCAGCGGTGGGATCATAAACCGTATTCCCCGTGCCGTTCCTCACATATTGGTGGCAGAGCGGTGGGAAAATAGAGCATTAGTGATCTGGTTTGAGCAATCGTTCCTCTCACTAAAAACTTGCACAGTTCTTGCAAGGACCCTGCTCAAAAAGTTTTGGAGAACAAATCCAGTGTTTATTAGTCCTGAGACAATACAGTGTGTATAGCAGTTACCCCTCCCCTTCTCTTCATTTTTCTGTCCTATCTTTTATTTGGCAATGATGGACGCCAGTGGAGAGATCTGGTACACCCAGCAGAAAAAGGGCATCCTTGCTGGAATATGCACATTCAAAGGCATTTACCCCCATGGCAAGAACAAAGACCAAATGGTCGCGGAACTCATGCGACTTGAAACAGAGCAAGACCGTCCCCAGAGGATTAGCCCGGGGATTAGCCAAAGTATGGACGATACCGAAGCAGAGGTCCAACTTTGGCAGGCCGACCCTACTAGCAACCAGGGTAGCGTGGACCCCCGCCTGCAGCTGGCTCTGCAACACTGTTCCTCAGACGATCCGGTGAGACGTCTGCAGCTTATCCTGCAATTTCAAGAGGCTGAGAGAGCCGAGTGGGAGGCCCAAGCTCAGTGACCCAATGAACTGCAGATGGCCCAGCTAGGGGTAGTACCCTCCACAGCACGGAGCAGTGAGCCCAGCAGCGCTCAGATTCCTAAACCCCGGCCAGATCACTTTCCCGTGATGGAGAAGGACGGGGACTTGGATACTTTTTTACAGGCCTTTGAGAAAGCCTGCAGACAGTACCAGCTACCTGGGGACCAGTGGGCCCGATATCTAACCCCAGGGCTCAAAGGCAAAGCTCTGGAGGCCTTTGCTTCTCTCCCGCCAGGCCAAGATGGTGACTATGAGGCTATCAAGCTGGCCCTGATAAAGAAGTACCAGCTAACTCCTGAGGTTTACCGTAGAAAGTTCCAGAACTTCCAATGTGGCCCACACGACAGTTACAGCGATATGGTGCATGAACTCAGGACCCACTTTGACCAGTGGATCCAAGGATTGTCAGCGACCACCATTGAGCAGCTGAGGGACCTGATGATGAAACACCAGTTCCTGCATCTTTGCCCATCTGAGGTGCGACAGTTCGAGATGGACCGAGAGCCAAAAGACTCGGACAAAGCAGCGCAGATCGACGACACCTATGAGGCCAATCGGAAACCGGAGGTGCGGAAGCCAGTCACCGCCAGCTGGTGAGGGGGTAAGACTGCAACCCACCCCAGTGCCCCTACCAGTCGACTCACCAGAGGCCCTGTCCCCTTTGCCAACACCAGGCCTACGTCCGACCCTCGCAAGTGTTTTTCCTGCAATCTGGACACATCAGCGCCACCTGTCCGGAGAAGCAGAAGAACACCCCAGCTAAGGCCTCTGGGCCTAATGCAGTTCTTTTGGTGGGTTGGGTGGTTGGGAGGGTCGATGACAATGTGCAGCAATACCGCGTGGGGGGCCATGCCGCTAGAGGCCTCAAGGACACGGGGGCTGAACAGACCCTCATCCGACCCGAACTGGCGGCCCCTGACGAGATTATTCAGGAGAAAACCCTGACTGTCACCGGGATTGGGGGCATCCAATGTCCCTTGGCGATGGCACAGGTTTTCATCGATTGGGGTGCCGGGAGCGGGGTGAAGGAGGTGGGGTTGTCCGAAAACTTGCCCACTGACGTTTTGTTGTGGACTGATTTGGGGAGAATAGTCACGTATTATGTCCCTACACCCCTCCCCAATCTGATACTAAGGGTAATGTTAATGCTAATGATGATGATGTGAAATTGCATGCTTTACCTGATGATGTTTTACCTGATACCCATTTTTCTGAGACTGATGATGTATCTACAGGTGCAGAAGTGTCCAGCCACATCACCCTTCGGGGTGAGGTGGTTGAGGAACCCATAACAGGAGCAAGTGACAGTGCTAAGTTAGATGGGGAGATGCATGGGAACCATGAGGAAGGTAATGCCGTGCAACTGACCAGTAACCATGAGGACGGTAACTGCCCCATGATTAGCTCTGCTCCAGAGGTATTGGGGGTGGATGGGGAGTTAGAACCCATAGCAGAGCCGGCTGATGGGTCTGTGGAAAACTCGGGGAGACAGCCTACGCTGTCACCCACAGTCAGAGTGCCCAGATTGTAGATAACGCCCTGCCTTCTGGACCCTCCTCAGTCAGAGGGTTGACTGAAACAGAGATGGACCCAGAGCAGGTCCCAGAGGGTTCCTGTGAGGAAGGAACCGTGACGTCACTTCTGGCTGCCTACAGCCAGGAGTTCCAGGATGCTCTGCAATCAGATGCGAGCTTGGAGACCTTGAGAGGCTGCGCCCAGGAGCCCACCTCCGAGTCGGAAAAGGAGAGGGTGTTCTGGGAACAAGGAAGGTTGCACCGGGAGACAGTTCCTGGTAAATCCCAACAGGAATGGTTGAGGGAAAGACGGCTGGTCGTCCCATACCAATTCAGGGGTGAGTTGCTGCGGATTGCCCATGAGATTCCACTCGCTGGACACTTGGGGATCAGTAAAACTAAGGCCTGGCTGTCTCAACACTTCTATTGGCCCAAGATGGGGACAGATGTGACCAACTACTGCCACTCCTGTATCACCTGTCAAAGAGTAGGGAAGTCAGGGCCTGTTCCCAAGGCTCCCCTGATCATTGCCAGTGATAGAGGAGTCTTTCCAGCGGATCGCTGTGGACATTGTGGGCCCATTGGCCATCCCCAGCAGATCGGGAAAGGAATACATCCTCACTGTGGTAGACTACGCTACCCGGTACCCGGAGACAGTGGCTCTGTGCTCAACTGGGGTGAATAAGGTGGGGGATGCACTGTTGGCCATCTTTTACGAGTAGGATTTCCCAGGGAGATGCTTACCGAGCAAGTGACCCAATTTGTGTCTCGTCTAATGGAGGCTCTTTGTTATGTTTTGGTAGCTGAGGAGAGCAGGCAAAAA
>VIAB01032878.1:18851-30230 GCA_009801035.1 Oophaga pumilio | reverse complement strand
TGCTGTGTAAAAAGCAGTCTGTACAGCAGTGTACACACAGCAATCAGAGCTCTAGATAACTGTGTTATTTTCTGCAAAGACATGGCTGGAAGAAGTGACGGCGGTCTGTGCTGGATGAAAGATGAAAAGCGAAGATGAAGGACTTCACCTAGAGACGTCAGTGGTGAGTCCACTGACACTATACACTGCACTGACTCACCACTGATGTCTCTAGGTGAAGTCCTTCATCTTGGCTTTTCATCTTTCATCCAGCACAGACCGCCGTCACCGACCACATATTACCACCACATGGTGACTGGATACTACAATACAATACTATATACAGCGGTCCTGTGTACAATGTCACCAGTGATCACTTTAGTAAAATGTACACTGACACTATATACAAAGCTCCTGTGTATAATGTCATCAGTGATCTCTGTATTACCTGTACACAGACACTGCATACTAAGTACAGATCTCCTGTGTATAATGGCTCTTATGGTGATATTAGTATTGTGGTTTTTTTTATTAATGATCAGTATTGTAGTATTCAGTCACCATGTGGTGGTAATATGTGGTCTGGGCATGGTGCGGTGGTATTTGTTCCTTGTATGTGCTATTATTCAGTCACCATGTGGTGGTAATATGTGGTCTGGTAATGGTGCGGTGGTATTTGTCCCTTGTATGTGATATTACTCGGTCACTGTGGTGGTAATATGTAGTCTGGTCATGGTGTGGCATTATTTGTCCCTTGTATGTGGTATTATAGGTCACTATGTGGTGGTAATATGTCTGGTCATGGTGCGATGGTATTTGTTCCTTGTATGTGATATTATTGGTCATTTTAAAAATTGAAAAATAAATAAAAATATACCTAAATTGTATTGGATAATTTATCAAATAATTAATAGGATAGAGTAGAGCTTGGCCAAAAGAGTCTACTGTGTCATGGTGGCGGCTTAAAAAATCTTTTGGCCAAAACAAAAGCTTCTGACTATGAGTGATCTGGTGATTGGAACTGTTAATGTGTGATTGGTGAGAAGTGGAGTTTTTCCAAGAGAGAGCGGTGGGACTGTGGACAGTTTGCGGGGTGGAGGTGGGGCTGGGGTGGAGCTTGGGCGGAGTCTCAAGTGGGCCCCAAAATTTTTGCCAGTATGGGGCCCCGAAAATCCTAGTGGCAGCCCTGGACGTGGACTCCAGCCTGTGATGAGGCTTTTAATCTGCTGAAGGACGCCCTGGTCTGTGACCCTGTTCTGGCTGCTCCAGACTACAAGAGGAGGCTTATTGTGCAGACAGATGCGTCTTCTTATGGACTGGGAGCTGTACTCAGCCAAGTGAATGCAGCTGGGGAGGAGCACCCCATTGCCTACCTCAGCAGGAAACTGCTGGATCGAGAAGTGGCCTATGCAACCATTGAAAAGGAATGCCTGGCTGTAGTATGGGCCTTCAGGAAACTAAGGCCATATCTGTATGGATGAGAATTCTCTGTGGTTACTGATTACAATCCACTCACTTGGTGTGAGATATGGGAAAATGATATCTAAATTATATCATTTTGATTTCTGATGGAATTTCCCATCAAGATACACTTTGGCCCAAAAATACTTGCTTCATACCACTCAGCCCCCTCCCTTGGCAAACATTCCCCAGGATCATTCTTTTCCTTTAATTAAACTCCAGGAACAAGCCATTTGAAGCCCTGTGACTAGCAATTAGCACCAGGGTGTGAGCTCTCATACAGCTACAGCCAAACTGGATTTCTTTGTCTAACTAAGGCACCACAAGTCACAGCAAGGCTCTGAGGTATTGAATCTGGAAACTGACCTATAATAACAGAATGCAATATCTCTGAGACTAGCCAAGCACATAATCGGAATCGACATTCTTTCCCCCACAAACCCGTGCCTGGCAGCCACCTGTAGCACTCTGTGTTATGATTCGGTAGCCGAGGAGGACAGCAGCAAAAATAGACAGGCAACCAGACACCGGAGAGGTTGGTAACTAGCGGATTGTAGACACCTAAACTGACAGCACAACTAGAAGCAGCCGTGGGACGTGCCTACTGTGCCCTAGACGCCTCGACACAGCCGGAGAGATAACTAAGCCTAAACACAGAAAGGGGAAAGCTGACTGCCCCGGAGTAGAGCCCCCAAAGGAATAGGTAGCCCCCAAACATATATTGGCGGTGAGACAAGATGAAATACAAACACAGGCAGAAAATAGAGTGAGCAAATGCTGGGGCCCAATCTGTCTAGATAGCACAGGACAGGAAAGAATACTGTCTGCAATCCGGCAAAAACTCTAAGAAAAACTCCAACATGTTCTGATATACAAAATTACTGAGACCACACGATCTCTCTCTAGATCAGAACTCCGGTGTAACTGGTAGCAAATAAGCGGATACTGATATAACTGAAAATACAAAACAATGGCAAATGAGTAGAGCTGAGCGAAACAGGTCAGTCAGATTCATAAGTCGCCGACTTTCGCCAAAGTGCCATAGCCATAACGTGAAGTCGGCCATGCGTTCGGCAAAAAGAGCGCCAAAGTCGGTTTTCCCATAATGCTTGCAGGCGCCTTTTTTCAGCCAATGAGCAAGGACGTACACTGTGGGCAACGAGATGACATGGGCAGCGTCCACCACCATCTTAGAGAAGGGCATTGCAGTGATTGGCTTGCTTTGGGGGGCGTCATAGTGTCTATAAAAGCCCTGACCGCCGACTGCCATTTTACTTCTGCCGATCTTAACAGTAGAGAGAGGTTGCTGATGCTGTTTATCAGTAGGGAGAGAGTTAGGGCTGGAAAGAGAAGTTCTTATGTGCTTGTGCTGATAGCAATTGTGCTGTACAGTTAGTGTGCAGTGACAGGGGAGGATTTTCTTGTGTGCAGCAGCGCTGGTTATTAGGCTTCCATGATCCTGCACCATGTGTCTCCGATCCTGCCCCAGTGTCTCCCATCCTGCCCCTTGTCTCCCATCCTGCCCCTTGTCTCCCATTCGGCCCCTTGTCTCCAATCCTGCCCCCATGTCTCCATTCTGCCCCCGTGTCTCCAATCCTGCCCTGTGCCTCCATTCTGCCCCTGTGAGTCTCCAATCTTCCCCTTGTCTCCCATTCTGCCCATGTGTGTCTCCATTCTGCTCCTGTATGTCTCCATTCTGCCCTGTGTCTCCATTCTGCCCTTGTGTGTCTCCAATCTGCTCCTTGTCTCCATCCTGTCCCGTGTCTCCATCCTGCCCTGTGTCTTCATCCTGCCCCCATGTCTCCATTCTGTCCCATGTGTCTCCATTCTTCCCCATGTGTCTCCATTCTGCCCTTGTCTTCATCCTGCCCCCATGTCTCCAATCTGCCCCCGTGTCTCCAATCTGCCCCATGTGTCGCCATTCTGCACAGTGTCTCCAATCTTGCCCCGTGCCTCCAATCCTGCCCCTGTATGTCTCCAATCTTCCCCTTGTCTGCCATTCTGACCCTGTGTGTCTCTATTCTGCCCCTGTATGTCTCCATTCTGCCCCTGTATGTCTCCATTCTGCCCTGTGTCTCCATTCTGCCCCGTATGTCTCCAATCTGCCCCATGTCTCCATTCTGCCCGTGTTTCTCCATCCTGCCCCTTGTCTCCATCCTGCCCCTTGTCTCCAATCTGCCCCATGTATCCAATCTGCCCCCGTGTATCCAATCTGCCCCGTGTCTCCATTCTGCCCCGTGTGTCTTCAATCTGCCCCGTGTCTCCATTCTGCCCTGTGTCTCCAATCTGCCCCGTGTCTCCATCCTGCCCCGTGTCTCCATTCTGCCCCATGTTTCCATCCTGCCCCGTATCTCCATTCTGCCCCCGCGTCTCCATTCTGCACCGTGTGTCTCCATTCTGCACCGTGTGTCTCCATTCTGCCCCGTGTCTCCAATCTGCCCCGTGTCTCCATTCTGCCCCATAAGTCTCCATTCTGCCCCGTGAGTCTCCAATCTGCCCCTTGTCTCCAATCTGCCCACGTGTCTCCAATCTGACCCGTGACTCCAATCTGCCTCGTATCTCCATTCTGCCCCGTGTCTCCAATCTGTCTCTTGTCTTCATCCTGCCCCCGTGTCTCCATCCTGCCCCTGTGTATCTACAATCTGCCCCTTGTTTTCATCCTGCCCCCGTGTCTCCATTCTGCCCCTGTGTGTTTTCATCCTGCTGGGGAAACATATTGCCACTTTCAATAATAAAATAAAATTAAAAAAAAACTTTCTTCTTACATGGCCGCGCTCCTGCAGTGAAGATGCAGCTGCTGCTGTGTGAGCTGAATGACCTGTGGTGACGTCATCGTCATGTGATCAGGGGGCGGAGCTGATAAATGGTGAAGGCCTGTGAAAATGATGACGTCACCACAGGTCCTTCAGCTCTTCCACGTGTCATGTAGCTCTCTAATGTCGGCCGCTGTGGCGGCTCTGCTGGTGTGTGTGCTGCAGGCCCGGCCGCAGCGCACAACACTTGGGGCCCGATGACTAGAAGCACAGGAGCGGGGCCCCTGATCTGTGGGCCCCCTTCTGTACTGCTGTTCACCGGGCCCCATACAGCAGTAAGGGCAGTAATGCCCTGATGGCGGCCCTGTCTACGTCACCACCCGGGGCATGGTTTTCCTGATGAGGTCTGTAAGTGGCTTGGACACAGTGCTGAAATGAGAAACAAACTTTCGGTAATAACTGGCAGTGCCCAAAAAAGCCATAACTTGTTTCTTGGTTTGGGGTACAGGCCAATCTCTAATAGCCTTGATTTTGGCAGGTTCAAGACATAGCTTCCCTCCTCCTATTCTATGCCCCAGGTACTGGACTTCACCCATCAGCAATTGGCATTTATCAGGTCAAATGGTTAGGCCTGCTGCAAAAATCCGGTCAAGAACAACTAGTACTTGGTTCATATGTTCCTCCCATGTCTGGCTGAAAATGGCAATATCATCCAAGTAGGTACCAGCAAAGTCAAAGTCGCCACATCCCCAGAGGATCTGGTCTACCATTCTCTGAAAGGCAGCAGGGGCATTCTTCATTCAGAAAGGCATGTTTAGAAATTCATACAGGTTAAAGGGTTTATGACAGCTGACCTTTCTCTCCCTCCCTCTGTTAGAGGGATTTGCCAATATCCCTTACTGAGATCCAAGGTAGTGACATATTGGGCCCCAGCTAGCTGGTCTAGAAGTTCATCAATACGGGGCATTGGATAAGGATCACTAATGGTATGGTCATTTAGTCATTCTGTAGTCCACACAAAATTGAGTACTCCCATCTTTCTTGGGTACTAACACTACAGGAGAGGCCCAAGGGCTATGGTATGGGAGGCCTGAATTACTCCAAGCTGTAGCATCTCCTCCAGTTCCTACTGCATGGTGTTTCTAAGTGATTCTGGTACCCAGTAAGGAGCCGGCTGTATGGGACGGATGCCCGGAGTGTCCACATGATGGGTTACTGTGGTTCAACCCTGTCGGGATGAGAAAACAACCTGTCTCTGATGGAGCACCTTCAGCATTTGATTTTTCTGTAATGAATCCAGGTGATCTCTCAGAGAATCCTGTTCCACAGTGGATGGGGCTCTTGCGGGTACCACAAGATCAGGTAGTGAGTCTTCCTCCTCCTGACTGTTTTGAAGCAAGTCGATAGCTTGCTATCACTGGTGGGGTCCGATCATGGTACTTCTTAATCATATTCACATGGACAGTCTTTTGTCTTAAACCCTGATCATCTAAAGCAAGGAGGTAATTGATGTCATTAAGTTTTCTGAGAACACAGAAGGCACTCTCCCATGTTTTCAGCAGTTTATTTTGCCAATGGGAAACAATCATTAAGACCAGTTGTCCTTCTGCAAACTCCCGATAGCGTGCTTTACGGTCATAACGTCTTCTGTCTGGTTTGGTTACCATCTGCATATGATCCTGAGCAAAACTAGCAATTTGAGCCAGGGTTTCCCAAAGCTTTAGGACATATGGAACAACAGGGGTTCCGGTATCTTCAACTTGCCCCTCCCTATATTCTTTTAGCAGGGTTAAAGGTCCTCTGACCTTTCCTCCATAGAGTAACTCAAAGGGGGAAAACCCAGTGGACTCCTAGGGATCTTCCTGATAGGCAAATAGGAGATGGGGTAGGTACTTCTCCCAGTCTGCATCCCTGTCATTGAAGGCCCTTAGCATATTGTAACAGTGGCCTGGTGTCTCTTCCTGCTCTGTCGCATTCCCTGTCAATAACTGGTGGCAGCAGCGAGATCAGAGCAGAAGGAATGGAGGACAGCAGCCCATCAATGTCTGGATCCGGAACCTCAAGATACAGGAACTGGAATGTGGGGAGGCTGCAAGCAAAGGCCCGTGAATTAGGAGTCTGCTATAATGGACTGATCAAGGAGCAACTAATTAAGGCTGTGGAAGGAGCTTGCCTGCAAGATGGTACTGAAGAATTCCCACAGCAAAGGGAGGAAATACAGGAGCTGCAGGTAAATACCCAAAAAAAGTCAGTGGGTTGTGTGGTACGAGGAGGAGATGGCATTGCTTGGAGATGAGGTCAGCATAGAATATAAGATGTAGGCCATTCGTAGAGCTCAAGAGAGGACATTGCTGGAGAGACAGCTCGCTGTGGAAGCAGCTGGAAGCCCCAGACAGACTGTATCCACAGCATCCACCATGAGAGAATTCCCCAGAGTGTCCCGCAAGGACTTTAAGCCATTTAAAGAGGCTGCAGGTAACATTGACGGCTTTTTCCAGGACTTCGAACATCAATGTCGATTAATGGGGGTCCCGGAAAGGGAGCGAGTCAGACATCTGGTGGGGCTCTTAGAGGGTAGAGCTGCCGAAGCCTATAGAGCTATGTGAAGCTTACTGTTCGCCACTTGGGTTTTTTTTTGCCTTCCTCTGGATCAACATGTTAGGGCAGGTTAGGATAGGATATGGGTTGAACTAGATGGACTTAAAGTCTTCCTTCAACCTTAATAACTATGTAACTATGTAACTAAGTATGGGGAGGTAAAAGAGGCCATTCTAGAACATTATGCTGTATCCCCAGACACTTACAGGATTCAGTTCCGCTCCTTAGCTGTGATGGGGAAGTGTCTTTCAAGATGTATGCCCACAGTCTCAAACAAGTATGTCATCGCTTGCTGGAGGGAAAGGGGTCCTTAACTGGGGATACTTTCCTCCAGGTCATACTAAAAGAGCAGTTCTACGTGAAATGCCCCACTGAGATCTGGGAATGTGTGCATGAGAGGAAACCAGTGACAGTGGAACGAGCTGCTGCTCTAGCTGATGAGGTTCTCACCTTCAAGCCTCAATGGAAAAAACTACTAGTCGGTGAGAAAACAACTACCAGTTTCCCAACACTGGTGGCTCCTTGTCATTCGGCCTCCAATGTTCCCTTGTCCCACTAGACTACCAACTCATGGTGAACCCTGTGTGAATGTGCCTCCCATTACTCCTGCCTCATCTTTGTGAATACGACGTGGAGGAAAAATAGTAGAACACAGGTGTTATGGATGTGGGCATCCCGGGTATCTGCAAGCAACATGCCCAGCTATCCAGTGGAGAAATCATTCTCAACCCCAACAACCACCTCATGCACCTTCACATGGATATAAGCCTCCAGGTTCTCTTTCCTCCGTCCCCAGATGGCAAATGGGAAGGAGTGCGACACAGCTCAGATGTTACTGATGTGGGCAGCCTGGGCATCTGCAAGACACCTGCCCTCAGGGTAAATTGAAGAATGACTCTACAACAAATTGGCTTATCAATTATATACAGCCAAATAAAATGGAGGAAGAGGTGCCACCCCTCTAAATTGACTTGCCTAATGGCTTAGAAACCCAAGTTCAACCATTAGGGGTTTATGGGGTGCAGACCAAAGCCACAAGTTCCTCTAATCATCAAATATAGCACTTACAGGAGGTCTTGCTGGACAGTGCAAGAGTTCTTGGGTTTTGTGACTCTGGGGCATTTCTCACCATAGCTGATCCCAGAGTGGTTCGGCCAGAGGCAATACAGCATGGACCTGGGATTACAATTGAATCAGCTGGAGGCCAATGGAGGAATATCCCAAAAGTAAGTGTAAAACTGGACTTTGGATTTGGGGTCAAGCAATGCGTGGTTGGGGTGATGAGGGGCCTGCCTGTGGAGATTGTCCTAGGAAATGAGGTGGGAGAGCTATAATGCCGATTTGTGGGTGCAGGGAGCAGAGTTTAAGTAAAAGAGAATGTGAAATGGAGCTCAACCTTCAACTCTACAACTTCACCATACAATAAAGAGGCAGTCAACACCAAAATGCTGATGGATTGTCCAGACAAGAGCCATGAGTCATGTCGGACATATCTAATTGTACTTGACAAGTGATCTTCTGATCTTGAGCACAAACATCTACAGGAGGTCGTGCTGGATGGCCAGTAAGACTAATAATAGCCTCTTCTATCACTGTACTACTAGTGATAGCCTCTACTATCCTCCATAGTACTAGTAATAGCCTCTGTTATCACCGTCCTACTAGTTATAGCTTCTACTATCCCCTGTACTACTAATAATAGCCTCTACATACCCCAAACTACTAGTGATAGCCTATACTATCCCCTGCACTGCTATTAGTAGGCTCTACCATCCCCCGTACTTCTAGCAATAACCTTTACTATCACTGCACTTCTAGTAAAAGCCTCTACTATCCCCTGTACAACAAGTAATAGTCTCTACTAACACCGCACTACTAGTAATAGTCTCTACTATCCCCTGTACTACTAGTTATAGCCTCTACTATCCCCATACTACTAGTAATAGCCTCTACTAACACCGTACTATTGGTAATGGCCTCTACTATCCCCGTAGGACTAGTTATAGCCTCTACTATCCCCCAAACTACTAGTAATAGCGTCTACTATCCCCCATTCTTCTATTAATAGCCTCTACTTTTTTCCGTCCTACTACAAATAGCCTCTACCATCACCATACTACTAGTAATAGCCTCTACTATCACTGTATTACTAGTAATAGCATCTACTATCCCCCGTATTATTAATAGGCTCTACTGTCCCCTGTACTATTAATAATAGCTTCTGCTGTCACTGTACATCAAGTAATAGCCTCTACTATCACTGTACTACTAGTAGCATCTACTATCACTGAACTACTAGTAATAGCCTCTACCATCCTCCCTACTACTAGTAGTGGCCTCTAGAATGAGCAGAGGCAATGGGATTCAATCGAGATCAAGAATAGACTATGAAGCAGATTGATCTAAATAAAACTTAACCTTTATTCTAATAAATAAAATACAAAAGTGCCAGAAATGCTTAAAGTGCGCGTGCAAAACCAAACCACAACAAATGTGTATATATAAAAGATCACATAGAATCAGAACCACTGGTTTACCAGAAACCTTTTTCTAAGAAACTGGAAGTAGCTAGGCCTGTAGCCCTAATATCTCGAACAAGGCGGATATATCTAGGGGCAAATCAAAATTATTAGGCTTACTGCTATTCTCCGAAAAGTACATGTACTAACGCATGCCCCTATGAAAAGAGGATCTATACATGCATTCTATCTAGGATAATACCTAAGAGTTAGACTCTGAGAAATTTTCAACCAGTGTTCCATGGGTAGAGAGCATGTTATGACCTCTTACATCAAATGTACACAGAATGTATATGCAAATCAACCCAACACAGGATATTATACAAAATGTTTTTTGTGGCAGATTCAGTAATTCTCCCAAAAATAGGGGGTTACATGTAATAACTGTCTCCTGTCAAAAAATACATGATGCCCATCTTGCAGACTAATATCGTCCCATCAGTGGAGTAACAGGGTAAAAAGGTGGCCCTGCATATTTTAGCTTACACTGTGGTTTTATTTTAAATAAATATTATACTTATCTGCGGCATCGTTTATGTAGGCATCATTTCTCGATGTCCATACTTAATGCTTGGGGGAGACCCACCGTGCACACACATATCATGCTGGGCGGTCTCTACCCCATAAGAAATCTTTAAGCACTTCTGGCACTTTGGTATTTTATTTATTAGAATAAAGGTTAAGTTTTAATTTAGATCAATCTGCTTCATACTCTAGTAGTAACCTCTACTATCACCGTACTGCTATAATAGTCTCTACTATCCCTCGTACTACTAGTATCCTCCATACTACTAGTAATAGCCTCTACTATCACCGTACTACTAGTAACAGCCTCTACTATTGTCCGTACTACTAGTAATAGCCTCTACTATCACCATACTATTAATAGCCAATACTATCGCTGTACTACTAGTATAGCCTCTCCTATCACCGTTCTACTAGTAATAGCCTCTACTTATCCCACGTACTACTAGTAATAGCCTCTACCATCTCCCGAACTAGTAATAGCCTCTATCACCGTACTATTAGTAATAGCCTCTACTATCCCCCGAACTACTAGTAAATGCATCTACTATCACCGTACTACTAGTAATAGTCTCTACTATCCTCCATACTACAAGTAATAGCCTCTGCTAACACCGTCCTACTAGTAATAGCCTCTACTCTCCCCCATACTATTAGTAATAGCCTCTACCATACCCCATACTACTAGTTATAGCCTATACTATCCCATGCACTACTAGTAATAGCCTCTACCATCCCACGTACTACTAGGAATAGCCTCTACTATCACTGTACTTCTAGTAATAGCCTCTACTATCCCCCGTACTACTATTAATAGCCTCTACTATCCCTGTACTACAAGTAATAGCCTCTGCTATCACCGTACAATAATTAATAGCCTCTATTATCACTGTACTACTAGTAGTAGCCTCTACTATCAACGTACTACTGGTAAGAGCCTCTACTATCTTCCGTACTACTAGTAATAGCCTCTACTATCCCCGGTACTACTAGTAATAGATTCTACTATCCCCCATACTACTATTAATAGCCTCTACTATCACCATACTACTAATATTAGCCTCTACTATCACCGTACTACTAGTAATAGTCTCTACTATCGCCGTACTATTAGTAATGGCCTTGACTATCCCCCGTAGGACTAGTTATAGCCTCTACTATTCCCTAAACTAATAACCAAAACAAAAGGTCAAAACTCAAAGCCCTTCCCAAAATATACATATGCCAAAAAAGAGAAGGAAGATGGGCAACTCTTATTAAGAAATTTTTATTAAATAACAATACAGGTGCACAATCATAAAAACAGGAGAAGAGACATACAGGTGTGACAGCACCCTATGCACACTGAGCGTTGTTCACAGAAAAGTTATATGCCTAATATAGTCAATTAGTAACAAATGTTGGGCCATACAAATACAACATAAGGTGACTATGATATTAAATGCATCCAAACTTTATGTACTTATCAGTAACACTCAAATGAGTTTATAGACACTAATGGTTAATCATATATCATTACATTAACCCCTTAATGTCCACTGACG